>CM075979.1:89148686-89156186 GCA_038087875.1 Malacoraja senta | reverse complement strand
TTTGCCTGCACCTGACCTGAACTGATGCGCTACAATGCTGAGAACTATATTCCGCACTCTGTATCTTCCTCTAGTCTTCGACATTTCTATCTTGAGAGAAAAGGTTCTTTCAGAGTGAGGCCCAGTGCAAATTGGAGGAACAGCACCTCATATTTCGCCTGGACAGCTTACACCCCTAGGGTATGAACATTGACTTCTCTAACTTCAAATAGCCCTTACTTGCTTTCTCTCTCCATCCCCTTCCCCTTCCCAGTTCTCCCACTGGTCTTACTGTCTCCAACTACATTCTATCTTTGTCTCGCCCCCTCCCCTGACATCGGTCTGAAGAAGGGTCTCGACCCGAGACGTCACCCATTCCTTCCCTCCACAGATGCTGCCTGTCCCGTTGAGTTACTCCAGCTTTTTGCGTCAACCAGCGGTATGAACGTTGATTTCTCTCATTTCGAGTAACCCTTGCATTCCCTTCCTCTCCCCCCCTCCCACCCTAGTCATCCTATTCATTCCCCTGTTTGCATCCTTATATCCTCCTGCACTCCAAGGAATAAAGCCCAGTCTGCCCAACCTCTCCTTACAGCTCTGGCCCTCGGGTCCTGGCAACATCCTCGTAAATGGTAAACGTGCCAGCTTTGATGGCCATTGCCCAGTAAATAACCACAGGAGCAGTGTTCAGTTTCTAATCAATTACAGAGATTAGTGGAGCTTGCGAGGCTGGCATCGTGGAGTAACAGGACCCCAGCGACAATTTTCTGCCACAATGTCCTAAAATGGCGTCTAAGATGGCGGATGTGTAGGAGTGGGCGCCGTTTGTATGGCCGCCTGCCTGCAGTCCGTCCTCTAGCTTTTTTATCGTCTAAAACATTTTTTTGGAGTCTATTCTTTCTATGTGGGGGGTGGGGGACTGTTTTAACCCCAGTCCTACCTTGGTCGGAGATGCGGTTTTCCTCCAAATCGCATCTCCGGTCTCCCCATGCGGCCTTCCATCGGGCTGGAGCGGCGTTTCCTGCCGGGGGACCACAGCTTCGGCGGGACAGCGCTGGGACACCAACACGGAGCGGGGGATACCTTGCCGGGTCGCCGCTCCGGAGTGCTATGACCGCCGACCACCAACATCGAGCGGTCTGCGGTCTGCGGTCTGCGGTCTGCGGTCTGCAGTCTGCGGTCTGAGGGCGTCCCGCCGCGGGCGGGCGGCGCTGGATCGGAAGCACCGCGGAGTCGAGGCTCCAACCGGCACGGCCTGGAGTCCACGGGCGTCGCAGTCTCCGGGGAAGGAGCGGCCGCTCCAGACATTGCTAGGCTGCTGAGGACTTTTCCACCCGATGTGGGTGGGGCCTATAATCATCGGGCTGCCGTTGCGGCGACTGGCTGTGGTGGCCTCAAACTGGCCCCGACCTCGGGTGGATTAGGAGGAGGAGGAGGACTGGACATTTTGGTGCCTTCCCTCACAGTGGAGAGTGTGGATTCTACTGTGGGGGGGATGTTCGTGTTGAATTTCTTGTAGTGTGTTGTGTCATTTTTTTTCTACCTCTTTTTATTATTTGTATGGATAGTCTTCCCTGTAAAGCACTTTGGCTTTTGATTGAAATCGACTGAAAAGTGCGATATAAATAAACTTACTCGACTACTTTACTTTGCACTTTTGTAATTCCCGCCGTTAATGGTCTTTCTTCCCCACTTTAGCTCGAGTGCGGATGATCTGTCAAAAGCTTCAAACTGTATGAAAGTGCATAATGAATAGCAGATAAATGTTAAAGAAGGAACTGCAGATGCTGGAAAATCGAAGGTACACAAAAATGCTGGAGAAACTCAGCGGGTGCAGCAGCAGCATCTATGGAGCGAAGGAAATAGGCAACGTTTCGGGCCGAAACCCTGAAGGAAATAGGCAACGTTTCGGGCCGAAACCCTGAAGGAAATAGGCAACGTTTCGGGCCGAAACCCTGAAGGAAATAGGCAACGTTTCGGGCCGAAACCCTGAAGGAAATAGGCAACGTTTCGGGCCGAAACTCTGAAGGAAATAGGCAACGTTTCGGGCCGAAACCCGGAAGGGTTTCGGCCCGAAACGTTGCCTATTTCCTTCGCTCCATAGATGCTGCTGCACCCGCTGAGTTTCTCCAGCATTGTTGTGTACCAGCAGATAAATGTTTTTGACTATAAGGTATAAACAGAATGTTGTACAGATTACCGCTGTGTCACAGCAGTATAAACGCTTTCAGGCAATTACGATCGAAATAATGTACGTGGACATGTTTGTTCGGATGGGAATTTTCTGAAATTCCAGCCTGTGTCATTACTTGAAGGTTATTGCCCAATGCCATTCAGCAGAAGCAAGGTACGAACTAACTCCAAAGAAGATCAGCAATGAGGGTGGACAACAATGACGTCAGGGAGATGTGAGGAACTGCAGCTGCTCATATACAAAAACAGGCACAGAGTGCTGGAGTAACTCAGCGGGTCAGGCAGCATCTGTGGAGAACATGGATAGGTGACGTTTTGGGTCGGGACCTTTCTTCAGACTGACTAGCAGGGGGGAGAAAGCAGGTGGATACACAGTGATAGAGGTGTGTACAGGTGAGGAGAGGGGTTTTGATTGTAGGTGGACAAAGGCTGGAGATCAAAAGGACACAAAATGCTGGAGTAATTCAACAGGTCAGGCAGCATCTCTGGAAGACACAGATAGATGACATTTTGGGTCAGGGCCCTTCCAAATGATTGTAGTAGGGGTGCACGCTGCAGATGAGAAAAATGTCAGGTGTGACGAGGGGGACATTCATGCAGGTAATCACACCTGTATGCAGGTAATCACACACCTGACCAACTGGCGGCTCAGCTGTGTTGTGTTTTGAGTTGGAGCAGGCAGGCCCTCTCATGGATGAACTGAGGCCCAGGCCAATTTCAATTTTAGAGGCCCCCCAGACCAAGATCAAGAAGAGGCCCCTCAATTTTAGAGGCTCCCTAATCAAGATCCCTTTGAAGCAGACAGGGACTTGAGGCTCATGCCAAATGGCACTTATTGCCCCCCCCCCCACCTCTGATAGGGTCTGGTAGCAGGACCCTTGGCCGCAGAGCTCGTTACTGTCCTGGCAAAAACAGGACGAGGAGCATGAAGTCCAGTGGTGAGGGGGAACAGCCTCAGTTGACCGGGTCTAGCAGCAGAGAGCTGTGGTGAAACCAAACATAATGGGTATCAAGATCAAAATCTCTGCTGGTTGAACTTTAGTTTTAGTTCAGAGATGCAGCACGGAAACAGGCCCTTCAGCCCATCGATCACCTGTTCACGCTAGTTCTTTGTTATCCTATTTTCTCATCCACTCTTTTGGGATAATGTTTCCATCCCGGCTCATTGAAAGAACCATTTTTCACCAGTTCAGCATTTAATCTGTTTCCTTGTGTGCCGGTGAATATAACCTGTTTCTTGAACAAAACACACCAGTGGTGCTTGAAAATGAATTTAAAAAAACCCATAATGAGTTATCGAGTCATAGATTCATACGGTGTGGAAACAGGCCCTTCATCTCAACTTGCCCATGCTGACCAACATGTCCCATCTACACTAGTCCCACCTGGCTGTGTTTGGTCCATATCCCTCCAAACCTGTCCTATCCATGTAACCTGTCCAAATGTTTCTTAAACGTTGCGATAATCCCTGCCTCAACTACCTCCTCCGGCAGCTTGTTCCATGCACCCACCACCCTCTGTGTGGAAAAGCTACCCCTCAGGTTCCCGTTAAATCTTTCCCCCCCTCACCTTAAACCCATGCCTTCTGGTTCTCAATGCCCCTACTCTGAGCAAGAGACTCGAAGGGCCAAATGGCCTACTCCTGCACCTATTGTCTATTCTCTATTGTCTATTGTCCCCATATCCCTTGATTCCGTTAGCCCTAAGAGCTATATCCAACTCTCTCTTGAATACATCTTGAATACAAACAAGAGTTTAGTTGCTGGAATAAGTGTGAAGAAGGGTTTCGACCCGAAACGTTGCCTATTTCCTTTAGGGTTTCGGCCCGAAACGTTGCCTATTTCCTTCGCTCCATAGATGCTGCTGCACCCGCTGCGATTCTCCAGCATTTTTGTGTACCTTAGTTTAGTTTAGTTTAGAGATACAGCGCGGAAACAGGCCCTTCGGCCCACCGAGTCCGCACCGACCAGCGACCCCCTGCACATTAAGACCCGCTAGGGACAATATTTACATTTACCAAGCCAATTAACCTACAAACCTGTATGTCTTTGGAATGTGGGTGGAAACCGAAGATCTTGGATGAAACCCACACAGGTTACGGGGAGAACGTACAAACTCCGTACAGACAGCACCCGTGGTCGGGATCGAACCCTGGTCTCTGGCGCTGCATTCGCTGTAAGGCAGCAACTCTACCGCTGCGCCACCGTGACTTGCAGTACAAAGTGGGGCAGAGACCCAATCTTTACCTTGTGGTGCAACAGTTGGACACATTTGTACAGGTTTATCATTGTCACATGTACCCTGGTACGGTGAAACGCTTTTCTTTGCGTCAGATAATACTATCAGTTAATAAAATCAGGCCAAACTCAATTACAAAAGGTAGAGAGATGAGAGAATTACAGGGTGCAGAATCTAGTTCTCAGCATTGTAGCGAATGGCCTACTCCTGCACCTATGTTTCTATGTTCGAATGACATGGAGGGAGTTCACTCACACAGGCTGGGACGGGATATTTCAAAGTTTATTCCATTAATTCCCCCTTTCCCTATTAAATGCATTGTATGTTGACATCATTGCATTGTACCTTGTCTGCAACGTCTATTCATCTGACGTGAATCAATTGAATCCATGTCTGGCAAGATTCATACCTCGTGTGGTGTCCACTGGCAGAGGGTGCTGTCGTGAAGTCAAGGTGACCACAACTCATTTTCATTTCTCACGTGAGCCTGAAGAAGGGACCCAGCCCGAAACATCGCCTGTCCATCCCATTCCTTCCACAGGTGCTGCACGACCCGGTGAGTTCCTCCAGCACTTTGTGTTTTGCTCGAGACTCCAGCGCCTGCAGTTCCTGGTGCCTCCGTTTTCATTTTTCACTGATGGGTGGCGGATGACTAATTGACCCTGGAGGGAGAGGAAATGTGAGGACATCTCAAAGCGTGACTTGGTATTGAGGATCCAGAGAAGAGTTGAGTGTGTTGGTAAAAAACACTGGAGTGCTTTGACCACATTCTATTCACTCCAATTCAATTTCCCTTTTGAACTTATCCTGGGATGATGTGCGCGACGTATTTGAGTTGCTTTGGGAGAATTTTATTGAGCAGCATATTACAGATTTCTGATTTAATCTCTGAGCACCGTGTGCTACCTGTGGGAGGAGAATGAGTAAGAGATTGGCGCTGCTGATAAAATACAACAACAAGGAAAGCTGCAATCAGAGGAAGCCCAGCTGTGATGTCCCGCTGCACCTCTTTTGAAACTCTGTAGAAGTTTCCTAATCTGCGCTGCTGAAGAAGTAGCATGGTGGCAATAGACAATAGACAATAGACAATAGACAATAGACAATAGACAATAGACAATAGACAATAGACAATAGACAATAGACAATAGACAATAGACAATAGACAATAGGTGCCAATCGGCCTTGCAAGCCATCGCCGCCATTCAATGTGATCATGGCTGATCATCCCCAATCAGTACCCCGTTCCTGCCTTCTCCCCATATCTTCAAGAGCCCTATCTTGCTCTCTCTTGAAAGCATCCAGAGAACCTGCCTCCACCGCCCTCTCTGCCTCCACCGGTGAATCTCTGGAACTCTCTGCCACAGAAGGTAGTTGAGGCCAGTTCATTGGCTATATTTAAGAGGGAGTTAGATGTGGCCCTTGTGGCTAAAGGGATCAGGGTGTATCGAGAGAAGGCAGGTACGGGATACTGAGTTGGATGATCAGCCATGATCATATTGAATGGCGGTGCAGGCTCGAAGGGCTGAATGGCCTACTCCTGCACCTATTTTCTATGTATCTATGTATCTAAAAGCCTCTTAAACACCAATAGACAATAGGTGCAGAAGCAGGCCATTTGGCCCTTCGAGCCAGCACCGCCATTCAATGTGATCATGGCTGATCATCCCCAATCAGTACCCCGTTCCTGCCTTCTCCCCATATCCCCTGACTCCGCTATTTTTAAGAGCCCTATCTAGCTCTCTCTTGAAAGCATCCAGAGAACCTGCCTCCACCACCCTCTGAGGCAGAGAATTCCACAGACTCACCACTCTCTGTGAGAAAAAGTGTTTCCTCGTCTTCGTTCTAAATGGCTTACTCCTTATTCTTAAACTGTGGCCCCTGGTTCTGGACTCCCCCAACATCGGGAACATGTTTCCTGCCTCTAGTGTGTCCAAACCCTTAACAATCTTATATGCTTCAATGAGATTCCCTCTCATCCTTCTAAACTCCAGAGTGTACAAGCCCAGCTGCTCCATTCTCTCAGCATATGACAGTCCCGCCATCCCGGGAATTAACCTCGTAAACCTACGCTGCAGTCCCCCAATGGCAAGAATGTCCTTCCTCAAATTAGGGGACCAAAACTGCACACAATACTCCAGGTGTGGTCTCACTAGGACACAGCGGGTAGAGTTGCTGCCTTACAGTGAATGCAGCGCCAGTGACCCGGGTTCGATCCTGACTACGGGTGCTGTCTGTATGGAGTTTGACCGTTCACCCTGTCACCTGCGTGGGTTTCCGCGCTGTTTCTCTAAACTAAACTAAAAGTAATGTTGTTATCCAAGAAGTAAGGCGTCTAATTTTGGAGAAGTGTTGGACGATCTCTGAGCCTGAAGGTTGTCGATTCAGAGGCGGCTTCGAAAAAGCTTCAGAGGGCCATAGATTTATCGAGCAGCTTTTCCTCGCAGGTGCAGCCAACACTTTCAGTGAGCTTGCCAAAATAAACGGACCAAAGGGAGTTTAAATGTTTTTGCTCGCTAGCAAACAAAAACAGATAGGAAAATTGAACGGGGTAGCTAATGGAGCGCTGATCTGTGCCCAGTCACTCACTAGCTGATGGGTTCATGGAACTGGATTTGGACAATAGACAATAGACAATAGACAATAGGTGCAGGAGTAGGCCATTCATCCCTTCGAGCCAGCACCTCCATTCAATGTGATCATGGCTGATCATCCCCAATCACTAACTCGTTCCTGCCTTCTCCCCATATCCCCTGACTCCACTATTTTTAAGAGCCCTATCTAGCTCTCTCTTGAAAGTATCCAGAGAACCGGCCTCCACCGCCCTCTGAGGCTGAGAATTCCACAGACTCGCCACTCTCTGCGTGAAAAAATTGTTTCAGTCATCTCCGTTCTAAATTCTTAAACTGTGGCCCCTGGTTCTGGACTCCCCCAACATCGGGAACATGTTTCCTGCCTCTAGCGTGTCCAAACCCTTAATAATCTTATATGTTTCAATAAGATGCCCTCTCATCCTTCTAAACTCCTTTTGTTGTAGCTTTAACAACATTTCTTTGTGACTGCTACAATATTCACCACTTCTGTGAAGTCAAG
>CM075979.1:89089556-89148486 GCA_038087875.1 Malacoraja senta | reverse complement strand
TTCGCTACCACAAGAGAAATCTCATAATGCAGGAACGAGGGACCGGTTCTTTCCAGAGATGCTGCCTGACCTGCTGAATTACTCCAGCATCTGTGCCTGTCTTAGGTATAAACCAGTATCTGCAGTTCCTCGGTGTTACATTAGAGCAATTACTAAAGGGCCTGTCCCACTTGGCCATTTAAAAAAAAAAAAAATTTTGTGTTATAAATTTTTATTAGAAGCAAACATATTACAATGTAGAGTAACATATTATAATAGAAGAAAAAACTTTTCATATACATCAATCACATACATTATTACATTTGTCAATTGTCAGTTAATTCTGCTTCTAGTGTTTTTTTTTAATATAGATAGAAAAAGAAAAATAGAGAGAAAGAAGAAAGAAGAAAGAGAGAGAAAGAAGAATTACAATATCAAAAAAGAAAAAGGGGTGGAATGAATAACTTATAATACGTCATAGGAGATAAGTTCGTAGGTTATGAAATATAATTACATCTAATCCTGAGTTCAAGCTTCAGTCGAGCTTTCGCGCTGGGCCACTCTATCCCTTCAAATAGGCAATGAATGGAGCCTATATTTTAACAAAAAGTTCTTGCTTGTCCATTAAGACGAGTCTAATTCTTTCTAGATGTAGGGTCTCCGACATTTCCACAATCCACATTTTAATTGTGGGGGTTGTAGGGCCTTTCCAGAATTTTAATATTAATTTTTTCCAGTTATTATACTTATATTGGCCATTTTTTTTAATCAACTGCCGGCGACCGTCATAGTCGCAACAGGTCGCCGACAACCGACGTCACCCTGGCGACAACCTCCAACAGCACCTACGTCAGGAGAAGTCAACCTACGCTCATTGGCGTCAAACCCACTGTCCGCCGAAAAGGTTTCGACATGTTGAAAATTTAGCGGCGACCAGAAAGGCGTTACGACGTTTTTGCGCGACTGAGGAGACGACTCCCGGCGAAAACATGTGGCGACAAACTAGTCGCCTGTAGTTGCCTAAAGAATCGCCTTAAGTGGGACCGGCCCTTCAGGAGTTCACAAAACACATTCTCACGTCGAGAGAATAATTACAGAGACAAATCCCAGACACAGGAGCAGCAACACAGATAGGAACCAAGGAACTGCAGGCGCTGGCTTGAACCGAAGATAGGTGCAAAAAAACTGGAGTAACTCAGCGGGAACAGGCAGCACCTCTGGAGAAAAGGAATGGGGCAGAAGGGGCTCGACCCGAAACGTCACCCATTCCTTCTCTCCAGAGATGCTGCCTGTCCCACTGAGTTACCCCTGCTATTTGTGTCTATCTACAGACAGGATCCAAGGTAGACAAAAGTGCTGGAGAAACTCAGCGGGTGCAGCAGCATCTATGGAGCGAAGGAAATAAGCAACGTTTCGCCCGAACCCTGAAGGAAATGGGCAACGTTTCGGGCCGAACCCTGAAGGAAATAGGCAACGTTTCGGGCCGAAACCCTGAAGGAAATAGGCAACGTTTCGGGCCGAAACCCTGAAGGAAATAGGCAACGTTTCGGGCCGAAACCCTGAAGGAAATAGGCAACGTTTCGGGCCGAAACCCTGAAGGAAATAGGCAACGTTTCGGGCCGAAACCCTGAAGGAAATAGGCAACGTTTCGGGCCGAACCCTGAAGGAAATAGGCAACGTTTCGGGCCGAAACCCTGAAGGAAATAGGCAACGTTTCGGGCCGAAACCCTGAAGGAAATAGGCAACGTTTCGGGCCGAAACCCTGAAGGAAATAGGCAACGTTTCGGGCCGAAACCCTGAAGGAAATAGGCAACGTTTCGGGCCGAAACCCTGAAGGAAATAGGCAACGTTGCCTATTTCCTTCGCTCCATAGATGCTGCTGCACCCGCTGAGTTTCTCCAGCACTTTTGTCTACCTTCGATTTTACAGCATCTGCAGTTCCTTCTGAAATACAGATAGGATCCAACTCTCCATGAGGAGGCACTGGCTCTGGACGAAGGGCTTATCTCCACGATTGTTATCTAATAACGTGAGTCCAGACAAGTCCCACATGGGCCTGCAATGATCTCTTCCCTTCTTCCGCACGGCTGAGCATTCAACGCCTGTAATCATTTGTGTTAAATGGACTTGATCGTTCAGCAGGCAAGTGGGTTAAACTTCCACATTCATAATTTGACACAGATGGGAGTCCCTGATTGCTCAGGGCCACATCGTTAACAAATATGCATGACATGAATTTGAATCTTCTCTTTCTGATAACGTTATCGTGGTTATAAATGAAGCTTTTGTGCAGAGTAAGTTGTCATCGTGCAGGTGAGATGGTTCAAACCCACATCACCACTTGTTTGGTTGAATGGTACGGAATGGAAACAGGCCCTTCGGCCCACCGAGTCCAGGCCGACCGTCGATCACCCATTCACACTAGTTCTATGTTATAGTGTCAATTTTTATTTTTATTTTTATTTTTTAATAGAAAAAGAGAGAAAAAGCAAGGAAGAGAGAAAATGAAAGAGAAAGTGAATGTGTAAGAATAGAAACCCTAGACTACCAAAGGTGTAGTCGAAGAGTGAGTAAATAAAAGAAATGAGGAAAACGTAAAGAAATAACAAAAAGACAAAAACAGAAAGAAAAACAAAAAGTGATGATATGCCTGCTTCATATCTCATTCCACCCATCACCCAACCCGTAAGTCGGTTTAATTCCGAAGTTGCGTTGCACCATACTATCACAGAGAGTGGTGAGTCTGTGGAATTCTCACAGAGAGTGGTGAGTCTGTGGAATTCTCACAGAGAGTGGTGAGTCTGTGGAATTCTCACAGAGAGTGGTGAGTCTGTGGAATTCTCACAGAGAGTGGTGAGTCTGTGGAATTCTCACAGAGAGTGGTGAGTCTGTGGAATTCTCACAGAGTGGTGAGTCTGTGGAATTCTCTGCCTAAGAGGGCGGTGGAGGCAGGTTCTCTGGATGCTTTCAAGAGAGAGCTAGATAGGGATCTTAAAAATAGTGGAGTCAGGGGATATGGGGAGAAGGCAGGAACGGGGTACTGATTGGGGATGATCAGCCATGATCACATTGAATGACGGTGCTGGCTCGAAGGGCCGAATGGCCTACTCCTGCACCTATTGTCTATTGTCTATCATCCCACTTTCTCATCCACTCCCTACACACTAGGGGACAATTTATAGAGGCCAATCAACCTACAATCTCACACATACCTCTTCTACCCTCATCTCCTTCTCTCATACTAATTGTTTCATCTCTGGCCTCCCACCCATCTGCCTATCACCTCACCTGTGTTCACCTTTCACTCACAAGACTTTGTCCTACCCACACCTCTCCTCCATCTTCCACACCCTTCCCCACCACAATCACTGAAACATAGAAGCATAGAAACATAGAAAATAGGTGCAGGAGTAGGCCATTCGGCCCTTCGAGCCTGCACTGCCATTCAATATGATCATGGCTGATCATCCAACTCAGTAGCCTGTACCTGCCTTCTCTCCATACCCCTGATCCTTTAGCCACAAGGGCCACATCTAACTCCCTCTTAAATATAGCCAATGAACAGGCCTCAACTACTTTCTATGGCAGAGAATTCCACAGATTCACCACTCTCTGTGTGGAAAAAAAAATTCTCATCTCGGTCCTAAAAGACTTCCCCCCTATCCTTAAACTGTGACCCTTTGTTCTGGACTTCCCCAACATCGGGAACAATTTTCCTGCATCTACCCTGTCCAACCCCTTAAGAATTTTGTAAGTTTCTATAAGATCCCGCCTCAATCTTCTAAATTCCAGCGAGTACAAGCCGAGTCTATCCAGTCTTTCTTCATATGAAAGTCCTGACATCCCAGGAATCAGTCTGGTGAACCTTCTCTGCACTCCCTCTATGGCTATAATGTCCTTCCTCAGATTTGGAGACCAAAACTGTACGCAATACTCCAGGTGTGGTCTCACCAAGACCCTGTACAACAGCAGTAGAACCTCCCTGCTCCTATACTCAAATCCTTTTGCTATGAATGCTTACATACATGAAGAAGGGTCCCAACCCAAAATGTCACCTGTCCATGTTGTCCCGGGATGCTCCCTGGCCCGTGATCTACTCCAGCACTAATGTTTAAGAAGGAATTGCAGATGCCGGTTCCACGAGCTTGCTGTTTCGGCTTTCACATCGCGGGGCTGTGGCTGCGGCCGTGCCTCACACGTGCCTCACTGGCGGTGGTCGTGCCTCACTAGCGGTGGCTGTGGCGGCGGCCGTGCCTCACTGGCGGTGGCTGTGGCGGTGGCTGTGGCGGCGGCCGTGCCTCACTGGTGGTGGTCGTGCCTCACTGGCGGTGGCTGTGGCGGTGGCTGTGGCGGTGGTCGTGCCTCACTGGCGGTGGCTGTGGCGGCAGCCGTGCCTCACTCGTGCCTCACTAGCGGCGGCCGTGGCTCACACGTGCCTCACTGGCGGCGGCTGTGCCGCACTCGTGCCTCACTGGCGGCGGCTGTGCGGTAGGAACATATTTTTGAACAGTGTTGGTTTTATTTTAGCGCCGTGCGGTGTTGGGAACAATGCCGCACGGCGCTGGCGGTGGGCGTTTGACCGAGTGCGCGGTCTATGGCGGCCCAGGAGCGGTAGATTCTTCCTGTTTCGCCGCCAATGACCGCAGACTCATGAGACAGGCCTTTAAACTGCCCAAGCGAAATATGAGGTGCTGCTCCTCCAATTTGCAATGAGACTCACTCTGGTCATGAAAGGAGGCCCAGGACTAAAAGGTCGGATTCGGAATGGGAGGGGGAGTTGAAGTGCTGGGCCACAGGGAGATCAGGTTGGTCTTGACCCGAAACGTCACCTATTCCTTCGCTCCATAGATGCTACTCCAGCACTAATGTGTGTTTTATTGGTGAGCTAGTTAGTGTCTGCAGTCTCCAAGTATATTTCAGGGCGTTCACTGCCACAGTTCTCTGTTTCGTGCACTAGTCAGAGAGACGTGTGGCAAGAGCATCCTGAAATACATGGAACAACCAATGAGAAGTAACTGACACAGACAGATCCCCCACGCTGAAGATTTCCTTCTGTAAAGGGCAGGGAATAACTGCGCACTCTTCCCCTTATGTTAAGTACTGCCGAAATATTCTTGAATTTTTGCTTGTTGTTTTCAATGGTTCTTTTATTGTCATGTGTACCATAGGTATTTTCCAGGTGAGGAGGGGGCTGTGGACCCCCAGTGGGACCAAGAACAAGACCTGTCAGAGGACGGATGAGCTTCTAGCCATCCACACTTCAGGAGAAGTTGCGATCGCTGTCGTACACGGCATTGTAAGGAACGATGATAAAGCACACACACCAACATCCTAGACTTCCAGCGGCGGAAGTCCGTAGGAACTGGAGGACGGAGATGTGAGGTGCGTCCGTCACCGTTCCCGTCGGAAACCGGCACCACTGCGTTGCTAATGTTTTCAACGATGATGAATGAATGACCAAAGGTAGTGTGAATATATTTTTGCATATAGATCAGTGCGATTCTTATCATACACAAAGATGATTACCGATTAACTAACTCGTGCGTTACCTGCGTAACCCATCCCTCAGAGTATCTTTGATCGGACTTTACTGGCTTCATCTTGCACGGAACGTTTATTCCCTTTATCTTGTATCTGTACACTGCGGATGGCTAGATTGTCATCATGCTTTGTCTTTCCACAACTGGCTAGTTGCTGCCTCACAGCGCCAGAGACCCAGGTTCCACCCTTACCACGGGTGCTGCCTGTACGGAGTTTGTACGTTCTCCCCGAGACCTGAGTGGGTTTTCCCCAAGATCTTCGGTTTCCTCCCACACTCCAAAGACGTCCAGGTTTGTAGGTTCATTGGCTTGATAAATGTAAAAATTGTCCCTTGAGTGGAGGACAGCGTTAATTTGCGGGGATCGCTGGTCAGCGTGACTACAGCGTTTCCGCGCTGTATCTCTAAAACCCCCATTCTCAGGCCTTCTCCCCATAACCCCTTGCACCAGTACCAATCAATAATCTATCTATAGATATAGATAGATTCTATCTGAACAAATGAATAAATTGTAAATTGTCCCTAGTGTGTATAAGATAGTTGGTGTGTGGACGGTCGCTGGTCGGTGTGGACACGGTGGGCCGAAGGGTTGTTTCCGCGCTGTATCTCTAAACTAAACGTTTCACTGACTATACCTCAGTACACGTGACAATACCCGAAACTGAAACTAAACATAAACCCTTGCATGGAAACAGGCCACTGAGTCCATATGCAATAGCCCCCGATTTTACCGCCATTTTACGCAGTGGCCAATCAGTACTGAAATTTAACAGATCAGCAACAAATTCATTCATATTTTTGTGATTGCAAGTTAAACCTTAAGAGATTCACAAGTTCACATAGGAGTAGAATCAGGCCATTCGGCCCATCGAGTCCACTCCACCATTCAACCTTCTCAACCTTCTAAACTCCAGCGAGTACAGGCCCAGTGCTGTCAAACGCTCATCATATGCCAACCCACTCATTCCTGGGATCATTCTTGTAAACCTCCTCTGGACCCTCTCCAGAGCCGGCACATCCTTCCTCAGATATCCACTCAAAAGACCAACCTATTTGTTAATAAAGCATCTTCAAGCAACAGCCCTTCACTGCAATTGTGCAGAAGACAGCTTCAGGGCTGCCAACTCTCACGCTTCGAGCGTGAGAATCACGCCCTCGCGCAAACTCTCACGCCCTCACGCTGATCAGAAATTTCTCACGCTCTGTGGTGAGAAATCCTGTGATCAACGAAAATGTCAAAACTCAGATAAACTGCATGGTCCGCGGGTGTTGGAGAGCCGGGGGCCGAGGGAGGGATGGATACAGATGCGGGCGGATACAGATGCGGGCAGTCGGGGCTGGCGAGTGTTTGCGGGGCTGGCGAGTCGCTCGCTGCAGCTCCGGCCATGGAGCAGCCTCAGTGCGAGGGTCCCGGGCCGTCGGAGGCGTCGGAAGCGTTGCACCGCTGCCGTGATAGTCTCTGTGCCGAAGGGACAGACTCTCAAAGGGAGGGGTAGAGAGAGGAAGGAGACAGGGGGGAGAGAGAGAGAGGGTGTGAGAGGAGAGAGAGGGGAGAGACAGAGGGGCGTGAATGGAGTGAGAGAAGAGGGAGAGGGAGGGGGAGAGGGGAGAGAGAGGTAGGGGAGAGAGATAGGGAGAGAGAGGAGAGAGAGGGGGGGAAGAGAGAGGGGTGGTAAAAGAGAGAGGGGGGAGAGGGAAAGAGGGGGAAGAGAGAAACGGGGGAAAGAGAGAGAGATGGGGGGGGCAAAGAGAAAGAGGAGATAGAGACAGAGGAGAAAGAGAGAGGGGAGAGAGAGCAAGGGGGAGAGTGAGGTGGGAGGGAGAAATGGGGAGAGAGAGGGAGAGGGGGAGAGAGAGAGGGAGGGAGAGAAGGGGAAGAGGGAGGAGAGAGAGGAGCGAGAGAGAGGGGGAAGAGAGAGAGGGGAGAGGAGGGAGAGAGGGGAGAGAGAGAGGGGGACAGAGAGAGGAGAAAGAGAGGGGGGGAGAGAGAGGGAGAGAGAGAGGGGAGAGAGAAGAGGGAAGGGGAGAGAGTGAGAGGGGGAGGCAGGGGAGAGCGAGGGGGTAGAGGAGAGAGAGGGAGAGCAGAGAGAGAGGGGAAAGAGAGGGGGAGGGGACAGATAGAGGGGAGAGAGAGGGGGGTTGAGAGGAGAGAGAGCGGAAGAGAGGGGGGAGAGAGAGAGAGAGAGGGGAGAGAGAGAGGGATGAGAGTGAGGTGGGAGGGAGAGAGAGGGGAGAGAAAGAGAGGTGGAGAGAGAGGGGAGGGAGAGAGTGGGAGAGAGAGAGGAAAGAGAGAGGGGACAGAGAGAGGAGAAAGAGAGGGGGGGAGAGAGGAGAGAGAGAGAGGGGGAGAGAGAGGAGGGGGAGAGAGAGGGGAGAGAGAGGGGAGAGAGAGAGAAAAAAGAGGGGGAGAGAGGGGGATAGAGAGGCAGGGCTGCCATCTCCCATGCATTGAGCGTGAGAATCACGCATTCGCCAAATTTCTCGCTGATCACAAATTCTCTCGCTCTGTAGTGAGAAATCTGTGATCAACGAAAATGTCAAACTCATATCAACTGCATGGGCCGGGTGTTGGAAGCAGAAGGCAGCGGCGGGGACAGATGTGGACGGGGAGCGGGGCTGGCGAGTAGATTGCCGGGCTGGCGAGTCGCTACTGCAGCTCCGGCCTTGGAGCAGCCTCAGTGCAAGGTGTCGGAAGCGTTGCGCCGCTGCCGTGAGAGTCTCTGTGCCAAATTCGTCCAGGTGACCGGCATGGTTCAGGCTGCGGCTCGGTGCATCCCGGAGGACAACCAGTGGCTGCTGGAAGCAAGTACCAAGCACTGGGTAGAAATGGTGGAAGATAGTGGACTTCAAATGGGAGTGGTTGGAGAAAGCATCCTGCTTGCCTGCTAGATTTTCACTTGCTGTAACTGCAGGAAAAATGTTCCTGATGTTGGGGGAGTTCAGAACCAGGAGTCACAGTTTAAGAATAAAGGGGGGGGGGGGGGCAGTTAGGACTGAGATGAGGACATACTTTCTTCATACAGAGAGTTGTGAATCTGTGGAATTCTCTGCCACAGAAGGCAGTGGAGGCCAATTCACTGGATGTTTTCAAGAGAGAGTTACAATTAGCTCTTGGGGCTAGCGAAATCAAGGGATATGGGGAAAAAAACAGGTACTGATTTTAGATGAACCATGATCATATTGAATGGCAGTGCTGGCTCGAAGGGCCGAATGGCCTATTCCTGCACCTGTTTTCTATGTTTCTATGCTTGAGTATATGGTAATAAAACTCAATCACTTGATTTTGAAGCATTCATGCATGGTGGAGGTATAATGTAGTCATATAGTGATACAGTGGGGAAACAGGCCCTTCGGCCCAACTTGCCCACACCCGCCAACATGTCCCAGCTACACTGTCTGCTTTTGGTCCGTATCCCTCCAAACCTGTCCTATCCATGTATCAGTCTAACTTGTTCTTAAATGTCGGGATCCCTGCCTCAACTACCTCCTCTGGCAGCTTGTTCCATGCACCCACCACCCTTTGTGTGGATAAAGTTAACCCTTAAAAAGTTACCTCTTAAAAATACTTCATACAAAAAACATTGAAATCATACTTCTACAATGCACTAAAACATGATTTTAATACATCAAATTTCAAAAGGTTCCTACCCTGGGAGGGGGGACACCCTTCTTCCACACCCTCTCCCCACTCGGTTGCTCCACTCCCTCACCGGGTACCCCCAAGGCCAGTGATCAGTGATTGCTCAGCCTCCCCCCTTTCAAAAACGCTCCACGGAGAACACTATCAGATGTGAGCGGGGAATTGAGGCCAGTTATCCGTGATGTCTGGATCCCAATGCTCAGCGCTTCATGTTTCGGAGTTGGCTAATGTTATTGATTGTAATTAGCCTGATTTGTAATTAGTTGACAAAACCTTAATTTATTAATCCGGAATATCCAGGGGGATGGGATAAGTGTAATATTAAATGACATGCAAGGTGTCAGGCTGTCTGTCACAACATACAGCCCTGATAACCCATTATTTCCTTCAGTTAAATATTGGGAAGGTAGCACTATTGTCATTTGCCACTCAACTATTATGTTTGTTTACCTCACTGACTATTTCTAAACCCCCCCCCCCCAATTCCTTTGACAGGTTGAATAGAAATGTCCCCAATCTCGTTGTTTTATTAATTGAACACGTAGATGAACATCCTCAAAGAGTGTAATCAGATGGAAACTGATTCAGATGCGATATTTAAGAGCTTGTTCAAAGAAGGGGCATATTTTAAAGGAATGACAGAGATACTTGCAGGGGAATGTGTGAGGAGATTATTATTTGTCTTTAGTTTTAGCTTGAACCAGGACATCTGAAGATTCAAAGTTTAATATAGTAATTGTGCTGATACTGACCCCAAACAACCACGTAATGAATATCATCCATTCCGGAGGTTTTACTTTTATGATGACATTTAAACTTCACTTGGATTTCAATCACTTCAATGTAGAAGTAATTGGGAATGGGGAGCATTGGAACAAAACTTTGCCCTCGGTACATATTAACTGTAATATAATAATGTATGCATGTTGGTAGGTACAATCAAAACAAAGATCTTGTTATCATTGTTGTGTTATGAATACCACAGAAAATATGATGTACTCTCAAGATCACATTTAATAGAATGATATTGCTTAAATATATAGTTATTGAACTTTGCATTTTGGAAAAGTCCCAGCTGAGAGGAAGACAGCAAAATACTGAAAATATTGGGGGTGAAAATGACTTCAGGACAGTTTGTTACGAAAATGAAAGAAATGGTATCAGGATACTTATACAGCTGAGTGAGTATAATTTTATGGATGGGAATTGTGTTCAACCAACTGATGACTTCTTTGACAAAGTAACTAGCATGTTAGATAACAAGGAAGCCAATGAATGTAGCAAATTTTGTTATCCATAATTTGGTCTGTGAAGTGCCCCATAAAGGATTACTGCATTAGATGAGCACCTGTGGACTTGAACTTAATAGGTTAAGTCCAGGGGGTCAGATATGGGGCTTTATGTGTGGGCCAGATATATTGTCAGTGCAGAGGGGCTAGGAGCAAGGCCAAGTGTGCATCCAGAGTCAAGGTCTGCAATAGTACTAGGTGTGCAGTCAAAGCTGGGACCAGGGGTATGTTCAGCACTGGGAACCTAAGCAGGTAAGCAGCTATGATCAGGGTAGAATAGGGGGCCAGGTGTAAGGCTGGACTCAGGGTCAGGAATGAGAGAAGGTATGCAACTGGAGTCACGGCCAGGAGTAATACCTGGTGTGCAGTGAGAACCAGGTTGGTCAACATGGGCCAAGTGCTTGATTATAATCTGATTTCCATACATGAATATACTACGATCATTCATGTGCTGCACCTGTTGATCAGAGCCTGGGCTTTACTGTGGAATGTAATTAGGAATGTAATTTACTCTAACCTTATTCATAGCTAATCCAATTTAAAGCATATATATTGCATTCAAGTGTAAGTTAAAAGACTCGCTGCAGTATGCACCATATTGCACAATTTCAAACTGAAAAATGCAAAAGTTCTGTACTAATGGGAGGGGGGACACCCTCCTCCCACACCCCCCTCTCACACCCCCCTCCCCCCCGGTCGCTATGATCCCTCGGGCTTGGTCTCTCGCAAATTCTCACTCCCAACTCTCACCCAATGTTGGCAGCCCTGCAGCTTGTTCTATTTACAGAGGCAAAGAGAAGCAAGTGCGTTCACATTACCTCCAAAGGCTTTCAACTGATGTCCTGAGATGCTCGACAACAATGATTTATTTTCTCAAGAACATCTCCCTCTGCTCTTTAACCAAAGATATTTGCTTATCTATTTTCAACAGCTTTGCCTGAACAGCGTGTTATTTGCAGAAACACAAGGAGATGCTGGTTTACATTAGTTCCATGGTTAAAATAAACCCACAGAGTGCTGGAGTAACTCAGCGGGTCAGGCATCGGCCATCCACACTTCAGTAGAAGTTGCGATCACAGTCGTACACGGCATTGTAAGGAACGATGGATCTCATTGAAAAATATAAGATTGTTAAGGGTTTGGATGCGCTAGAGGCAGGAAACATGTTCCTGATGTTGGGGGAGTCCAGAACCAGGGGCCACAGTTTAAGAATAAGGGGTAAGCCATTTAGAACGGAGACAAGGAAACACTTTTTCTCACAGAGAGTGGTGAGTCTGTGGAATTCTCTGCCTCAGAGGGCGGTGGAGGCAGGTTCTCTGGATGCTTTCAAGAGAGAGCTAGATAGGGCTCTTAAAGATAGCGGAGTCAGGGGATATGGGGAGAAGGCAGGAACGGGGTACTGATTGGGGATGATCAGCCATGATCACATTGAATGGCGGTGCTGGCTCGAAGGGCCGAATGGCCTACTCCTACACCTATTGTCTATTGTCTATTGATGATAAAGCACACACACCAAAATCCTGCACTTCCAGCGGCGGAAGTCCGCAGGAACTGGAGGACGGAGATGTGTGGTGCGTCCGTCACCGTTCCCGTCGGAAACCGGCACCACTGCGTCGCTAAAGATAAAAGTATACAAAATTCTGAAGTATGGATAGGGTCGGCAAACAGAACCTCTTTACCAGCTGTGGAAATGTCAAAGGCTAGAGGGCATAGGTTTAAGGTGAGAGGGGGAAAGTTTAAAGGGGATGTGCGGGGTAGTTATATTACGTATATGGTGGTGGGTGTCTGGAAAGCCCTGCCAGGGGTGGTGGGTGTCTGGAACGCCCTGCCAGGGGTGGTGGGTGTCTGGAACGCCCTGCCAGGGGTGGTGGGTGTCTGGAACGCCCTGCCAGGGGTGGTGGGTGTCTGGAACGCCCTGCCAGGGGTGGTGGGTGTCTGGAAAGCCCTGCCAGGGGTGGTGGGTGTCTGGAACGCCCTGCCAGGGGTGGTGGGTGTCTGGAACGCCCTGCCAGGGGTGGTGGGTGTCTGGAACGCCCTGCCAGGGGTGGTGGGAGCTGCAGATACAATAGTGGCATTTAAAATACTTTTAAATGGAAATGCAGGGAATGGAGGGATCACATATACAAAAAAAAAACAAAAAAAAAATTTAAATGTTCGGCACGGACTTGAAGGGCCGAGATGGCCTGTTTCCGTGCTGTTATGGTTATATGGTTATATGGTTACATACAGTCAGGTGAGATTAGTTGAATTTGGTAACATGTCCAACAATGACATTGAGGGCCGAAGGGCCTGTTCCTGTGCTGGACTGTTCTATGTCAAGAGTCAAGAGATTCAAGAGCGTTTATTGTCATGTGTCCCAGATAGGACAATGAAATTCTTGCTTGCTGCAGCACAACACAATATGTCCAAGATGGCAGTCGGAAGGGAGAGTGGACGCTGGCGCGGTTTGGCTGCCGCTGCTCTCTCTTCACATTGTGTTTCTGAATTTTGTTTTGTTGTTTTTTGGATCGAATTCTGTCTTTAATTTGTGTATTGGTGATGTCTTTATAACTTATTTTACTCTGATTATATGTTTCTTTGTTAAATTTTGTAAGGTGTCCTTGAGACTTTTGTATAGGCGCCCATAAATAAAATCTATTATTATTATTATTATTAAACATAATACAGAACAGGAGATAAAAGATCAGTGTGTCTATATACCATAGACCATATATACACACAATAAATAAACAGATGAAGTGCAATAGGCTGTTATTGTTCAGAGTTTGTTTGATGTCGTATTTAGTAGCCTGATGGCTGTGGGGAAGAGGCTGTTCTTGAACCTGGATGTTCCAGATTTCAAGCTCCCGTACCTTCATCCCGATGGCAACGGAGAGATGAGTGTGTGGCCAGGATGGTGTGGGTCCTTGATGATGCTGGCTGCCTTTTTGAGGCAGCGACTGTGATAGATCCCATCGGTGGTGGGGAGGTCAGAGCCGGTGATGGACTGGGCAGTGGTCACAACTTTCTGCAATCTTTTCCGCTCCTGGACGTTCAAGTTACCGAACCAAGCCACGATGCAACCGGTCAGACTCTATGTTCTATATTATGGAAATTCCTGGTGGTATTAGATGTACTCCACCATACAGTGGGATATTAATAATATCACAACACCTCCAGGGAATTAGAGATGCAGTTTCAGCAGCTGAGGGGATAAAATCGTGTTACTTTGCCACACGTTGGTGCAGCAGAGACTGATACTCCAGTGTAATGGGAAAGCTTATGCTGAAAATTGATGTGTCCCCTTGGTGGCAAGGCTCATTAACATCAGAATTGGAGAAAGCCTGCAGTGGCCACATCGTTGTGTTTCCCCTGTGCTTTCCCCAAACAGGAGGAGACACCAGAGAAATAATAATAAACGTATCTATTCACCGTAACAGTGTATAGTGAGGTCACAACTCCATTCCCTGTGAATCAGAAGGATTTGTATGGAGATGGAACATATGCAGGCAGATGAGATTTGTTCAATATGAGCGGGGGGGGTGGGGGGACCTCATTGAAACTTACCAAATTCAGAAAGGCCTGGATAGAGTGGATGTGGGGAGGATGTTTCCACTAGTGGGAGAGTCTAGGACTAGAGGGCTTCTTCTCCTTCTTGCGTGTGGCGTGCACAGCCTAAAGTTGCAGGACAACTTGTTCTATTTGATCTTATTTGATTGTGCATGCCAGGTTGATTGCATTCGTCGAAACAGGGCAGACCACGTGAAGGTTGCAATCTCCCACCCCGACTAGAGGGCAGAGCCTCAGAATAAAGCGATATAGAAGGAATTTCTTTAGTCAGAGGGTGGTGAATCTGTGAAAGTCATTGCTGTGGAGGCCAAATAATTGTGTATTTTTCAAGCGGAGATTGATAGATTATTGATTAGTGCCGGAGTCAGTGGTTATGGGGAGAAGGCAGGAGAATGGAGTTGAGAGGGAGAGACAGATCAGCAATGATTGAATGGTGGAGTAGACTGGATGGACAGAATGGCCTATCTCTGCTCCTATGACATATGGACATGAATTTGGAATCATGTTCGGCACAGACATTGTGGGCTGAAGGGCCTGTTGCTGTACTGTTCTATGTTCTAAAAATTGAGGACCATGGTCCATTAAAGGTGGAATTTTTTGAGCATCATAATCCTTCCTTCGTGAGCTGGAAACGCATCACCTGCCCTTCCCTGTCCCTGAAACCTCTCACTCAAAGGTACTGACCAGAATGAGAAGAAGGCCGCAGGAAGGCAGCTCACCCCAGCAAAGGCGATATTAAACGTGTAATAAATGTAGAACTACCAGCCATGCCTCGTACAGCACGGAAACAGTCCCCTCAACCCAAATTGTCCATGCTGACCAAGATACCCCATCTAAGCTGGTCCCATTTGCCTGTGTTTGGCCCATTTCCCTCTAAACCTTTCCTATCCATGTATCTAACCAAGTGTTGAGATTGAACCTAGGTCTCTGGCACTGCGAGGCAGTAAAGATACGTCGTCCATTCCGTTTCTCCAGAGATGCTGATACGCTGAGTTAAGGGCCCACTTTCCCGAGTTATTCACGGATTCTCCCGAGTTTTCAAACTCGCAGAATGTTCGTAACGAGTCCGTAGGAGTCCGTAGGAGTCCGTGGATATATCGTAGCGGCTCGTTATGCCAGCCGTAGCTACTTGGGGCTATTTTTTTACTCGTGGACATTTTTCATCAGGCCGAAAAAACAGCCCGACTTACCTGATGCCCCGAGTACCTACGGCTGGCATAATGAGCCGCTACGATATATCCACGGACTCCTACGGATTTGTTACGAACATTCTGCGAGTTTGAAAACTCGGGAGAATTCGTGAATAACTCGGCCACCTGGATCGACGCGCTGGAGCTCCGGTGAGCTGTGACCGCCGAGCTCAACACCCCCCCGGGCTACGGGACTGCGGAGAGGAGCGGGCGGCGCCGACTTTAACATCGGGAGCCTGGGAGCTCCAAACCGGCGCGGCCTTGTCGGCTTCGGAAGCCGCGGCCTCCGGTAAGGAATGCGGCCGTTCCAGGTGGCCCAGCCGCTGAGAGGACTCTCCCGACGCCGGGGCAACATCACCCGGTGAGAACGGCCAGGAACATCGGGCCTCCGTAGAGGCAATAGCGGAGGCCTCAACATGCCTGACTTTGGGGAGAACTGGGGTTGGGGACTGGACATTGTGCCTTCTCCCACAGTGGTAACCATTGTGGGCGGATGATTTTTGTGTGTAGTGTGTAGTGTCTATGTTAGTCTGTGTCCAAGATGGCGGTCAGAAGAGAGAGTGGACGCTGGCGCGGTTTAGCTGCCGCTGCTCTCTCTTCACATTGTGTTTCTGAATTTTGTTGTTGTTGTTTTTTGGATCGAATTTCTGCCTTTAATTTGTGTATTGGTGATGTCTTTATAACTTATTTTACTCTATGTTTCTTTGTTAAATTTTGTAAGGTGTCCTTGAGACTTTTGTATAGGCGCCCACAAATAAAATTGATTATTATTATTATTATTAAACATAATACAGAACAGGAGATAAAAGACATCTATTATTATTATTATTATTACCTTCGGTGTAAACCAGCATCTGCAGTTCCTTCCTACAGAATGTAATCCTGTAATGGATTCAGTTTCTAAAGGCTTTTACTGGTTCACAAGGATGTTAAAGAGACAGGATTGTCATCCCCCATTGTAAAACAGTTAAATTTCTATGTTTCCACCTGATGTTACAATGAATGGATTCACATACCTCGAACTCTTCAGGTGCATGTTGAAAAGTGGTGGGTTATGCACTGTTATTTGGACAACAAGAGCGAGTAATTACTAAACATTTATTCCCCAAGGAACATCATGTGTGCATGCAAGATTATGCCATTAATTGATTCATGTGACTGTCTTTAAGGAGATGGTGAGACAGAATTTCTACACTCCCTGAAGATATCATTAAAGAGAGAATGGTTCCCTAATGATGTTTCTACAAGGCTTGCAAGGTAGACAAAAATGCTGGTGAAACTCAGCGGGTGAGGCAGCATCTATGGAGCGAAGGAAATAGGTGACGTTTCGGGTCGGGACCCTTCTTCAGATTGATGTGGGGGTGGGGGGGGGGGAGCGGGAAGAAGAAAGGGAGAGGCGGAGACAGCGGGCTGTGGGAGAGCTGGGAAGGGGAGAGGAAAGAGGGATGAAAGCAAGGACTATGTGAAATTGGAGAAGTCAATGTTCATACTGCTGGGGTGTAGACTACCCAAGCGAAATATGAGGTAGACAAAAATGCTGGTGAAACTCAGCGGGTGAGACAGTATCTATGGAGCGAAAGAAATAGGCGACGTTTCGGGTCTCGAACCGAAACGTCGTCTATTTCCTTTGCTCGATAGATGCTGCTGCACCCGCTGGGTTTCTCCAGCATTTTTGTCTACCTTCGATTTTCCAGCATCTGCAGTTCCTTCTTAAACAAGCGAAATATGAGGTGCTGCTCCTCCAATTTACGGTGGGACTCACTCTGGTCATGGAGGAGGCCCAGGACAGAAAGGTCAGATTCAATTTGCATTTACGTATGGGGTGACACAGCGGCGCCACCCCACAGCCCCGGAGCCCTAGGTTCGATCCTGACCTCGGGTGCTGACTGTGTGGAGTTTGCACGTTCTCCCTGTGATCTTGTGGGTTTCCTCCCACATCCCAAAGACATGCCGGTTTGACGGTTAATTGGCCCTCTGTAAATTGTCCCTAATTACAATTCGCTTGCAATGTTGTATCCATCTATCTACTTATTAATAGCTATTACGTTGACCTCCTACAGCCTTCTGGCATTGCAACTTTTTCCAATTAAATAATAATTAAATATGTGTGGTATTCCCTCTGTTACCGCTTCCCCGGATCTTAAACTTGGTGAGTTTGATTAGCCTGTTGGATATATATCTCTTTTATCGACTATAAACATATCAATTCAATCCTCACCTCATCATCTAAGCAATGAATTATTTTCCGCCTTAGACCCTTTCTTTTCATTCTCAACGTATAGAAATCCTCGACACAAAGTTATACACTGACACAGCGGGCCAGGCAGCGTCTCAGGAGAACATGGACAGGCAACGTTTTGGGTCAGGACCCATCTATAGATGGTCTGAAGAAGAATCCTGACCTGAAACGTCACCTATCCATGTTCTCCTGAGATGCTGCCTGACCCGCTGAGTTACTCCAGCACTCTGTGAAACGTCACCTATCCATGTTCTCCACAGATGCTGCCTGACCCGCTGAGTTACTCCAGCACTCTGTGAAACGTCACCTATCCATGTTCTCCACAGATGCTGCCTGACCCGCTGAGTTACTCCAGCACTCTGTGAAACGTCACCTATCCATGTTCTCCACAGATGCTGCCTGACCCGCTGAGTTACTCCAGCACTCTGTGAAACGTCACCTATCCATGTTCCGGCAGCATCTATGGAGCGAAGGAAATAGGCAACGTTTCGGGCCGAAACCCGGAAGGGTTTCGGGCCGAAACGTTGCCTATTTCCTTCAGGGTTTCGGCCCGAAAGGTTGCCCATTTCCTTCGCTCCACAGATGCTGCCTGACCCGCTGAGTTACTCCAGCACTCTGTGAAACGTCACCTCTCCATGTTCTCCACAGATGCTGCCTGACCTGCTGAGTTACTCCAGCACTTTGTGTCTTCTTTTGTAAACCCAGCATCCGCAGTTCCTTGTTTTTATATAAAATTCCTACATCTCATAACCGTTCCAACTTGTTCTGTGAAAATGGTGGCTGACCACTCCAAAGGTCAACTAAGAATCAAGCATATGGACTAGATAGGGCTTTTAAAGATAGCGGTGTCAGGGGATATGGGGAGAAGGCAGGAACGGGGTACTGATTGGGGATGATCAGCCATGATCACATTGAATGGCAGTGCTGGCTCGAAGGGCCAAATGGCCTACTCCTGCACCTATTGTCTATTGTCTATAAGGTCCGCTTTCACTATAAATCTCTGCCTCAGTGAGAATTCCCCTCCTCTTAAGCAGTTGCTCATGAAATGTAGAACACGTCATGATAACTTATTTCAAGTAGACAATAGACAATAGACAATAGGTGCAGGAGTAGGCCATTCGGCCCTTCGAGCCAGCACCGCCATTTAATGTGATCATGGCTGATCATCCCCAATCAGTACCCCGTTCCTGCCTTCTCCCCATATCCCCTGACTCCGCTATTTTTAAGAGCCCTATCTAGCTCTCTCTTGAAAGCATCCAGAGAACCTGCCTCCACCGCCCTCTGAGGCTGAGAATTCCACAGACTCGCAACTCTCTGTGAGAAAAAGTGTTTCCTCGTCTCCGTTCTAAATGGCTTACTCCTTATTCTTAAACTGTGGCCCATGGTTCTGGAATCCCCCAACATCGGGAACATGTTTCCTGCCTCTAGCGTGTCCAAATCCGTAACAATCTTATATGTACACCAATGAATTTTCTAATGGATTGTTCAATTTCCTGCACAACGGAAATACAACAAATAATTTGCATAAACTTGTACCAACACTGATTCTCCCTCATTCCGACCCATGAATGCAGGTAATTCTCCAACCCATCTGGAGCCAAGAGTTAATGACGCATCTATGTGTAACAATCAGCAGAATGACTCACTCTGAATTCTGTGTCCATGTCGGGTCAGGTAAACATATTGAATGATAATCAACTGAATCGCTTCCCTCATAGCAAGCTAATTTATTCGTTCATAACTCAACCTCTTGGATCTGAACAGTTAGTAGTGTAGACTTCAGCCACTTCTTTCAAGTTTGACCTGTCCGTAAAGGTATAGGAATTCTTCACTCCCAGCCTGAGAACAGCTTCTGCCCCTCTGATCAGGCTTCTGATCAATCCTTCCATTAACTAGGGTACTGTCTGATTCAACGCTGCCTCATTGTGGACATTGGACTTCGTCTAGAACGGATGTGCTACAATCTGTTACATATCTCTGCACTCTGTATCTTCCCCTTTGGGAATCTTGGACAGCATAGGCAATTTGGGCCGAAGGGTCTGTTTCCATGCTTTTTGACTCGATGACTATGAGTCTACAATGCTGAGAAGTATATTCTCCACTCTGTATCTTCCCCCTTGCTCTACGTATTGTACCTGAGTTTGACTTGATTGTATTTCTGTATGGTATTATCTGATTTGTTTGGATAGCATGCACGACAAAGCTTCTCGTTGTAGCTCGGCACACATGACAATAATAAACCTAAACCTTCATGCAGATAATTTGTCACCAGGCAAACAGATTGCTGGAGGTACTCGGCAGGTCAGGCAGCATGTGTGAAGGGAAAAATGAACAGGTGACGGTTCGGGATGGGACCCTTCTTCAGACTGACTGATGATATTTATGCTTGGGGCCCTTCTTTAGACTCAGCAGAAGTTTGAAGAAGGGTCCCAGCCCAAAACATTGCTTGTCCATTCACTCCACAGATGCTGCCTGACCTCCTGAGTTCTTGAAACGCATTGTCTTTTTGTTCAAGATTCCAGCATCTACATTTCCATGTTTGTTTAAGTAAGTAAGTAAGTAAGTAAGTAGGTTTATTGGCCAAGTATTCACATACAAGGAATTTGCCTTGGTGCTCCGCCCACAAGTAACAACATGACATACAGTGACAGTTACGAATTACTCAGAAAACACTAAACATTAATAATAATAAAACATTAATGATAAAACACCATTAATCAAACATGTGAACCAACAAAATACCAGATCAAAGGGAGGCTACAGATTTTGGGCTGTTGAGTAGAGCTACTACTCGTGGATAAAAAGCTGTTTTTATGTCTGGCTGTGGCAGCTTTGACAATCCGGAGTCGCCTTCCAGAGGGAAGTGATTCAAAGAGTTTGTGGCCAGGGTGAGAGGGGTCAGAGATGATCTTGCCCGCTCGCTTCCTGGCCCTTGCAGTGGCCCTTAAGTGATAGATACCAGAGATATGTAATGCACAGCATCCCAGAGAACGGACATACAATTGATATTAATAGGATAATGAACAATAATGTGAGATTCTTTGTCAAAGTCACAAACTGGCAGCTAATGGGCCTGTCCCACTTGGCGATTTTGTCGGCGACTGCCGGCATCATTGACTGAAGTATCAGATCACCGAAACATTTGTGGCGTGACGCGGCGTGATGACGTATTGACGCGCGCTGTTTTTTCAAGTGTCGCAACATTTGTTTTGTCGACGCTGGATTTTGAAATGTTCAAAATCTTTTGGCGACACTGATATGATGCCGGCAGTCGCCGAAAAAATCGCCAAGTACCACAGGGCCTTAACTTAACTAGTCATGCCTCTTATAGATCAGCTACGAATCATCCAGATACAGAGGATGGATCAGAGGTCTCTTTTCTGGACATTTTCTCTGGAACTATCTCCCTACAATGCTGAAAAAACATATTCTGCGCTTTATTCCTTTGCACGGCCTGTTTTGAATGTGTATGCCTCGATTACACTCACGTATAGAATGATCACATGACTGACAGCATGCAAACAAAAGCTTTTCACTGTATCTCAATGCATGTGACAACATTAGCCCAATACCAACATCAAATCCAAGGGTAAATGAATCAGAAGAGAGGTGGTGACTTCATGTCCCGCAGTATCAATGAGTCACCAATGCCAACAGTGAAAGTTAAAGGTGTTTCCACTAGTGGGAGGGTCTAGGACCAGAGGCCACAGCCTCATAATTAAAGGACATGCCTTTAGAAAGGAGATGAGGAGGAATTTCTTTAGTCGGAGGGTGGTGAATCTGTGGAATTCCTTGCCACAGACGGTGGTGGAGGTCAAGTCAATGGATATTTTGAAGGCAGATATTGACAGATTCTTGATTAGTACGGGTGTCAGGGATTCTGGAGAGAAGGCAGGAGAACGGGGTGAGGAGGGAGAGATAGATCAGCCATGATTGAATGGCGGAGTGGACAGTGGGCCGAATGGCCTAATTCTGCTCTTAGAACTTATGAAGATGAATGTAGAGGAGTTACCCGTTGAGACTAGGTTGGTGTCGGGACTACAGAGACGTCAAGACAGACTGCAATATACTGGATTATTAGAACACTGCTGAACAGTATTGAACTAAAATGGTTGGAGATGAATGAAGCAAGGATCAGCTGTCCATTGTGATCGGAACATCATGGGTTATTTCAGATTTATGGATGCGTATTACCTTTTAACAATCAAAACTAATTGTTTTTAATTTAGGGCAGTACAGTGGCTCAGCGGTAGAGTTGCTGCCTTACAGCACTCACAGCACCAGAGACCCGGGTTCGATCCTGGCTAGGGGTGCTTGTCTGTACGGAGTTTTTGTACGTTCTCCCTATGACCGCTTGGGCTTTCTCCAAGAGCTTCGGTTTCCTCCGACACTCCAAAGACGTACAGGTTTGAAGGTTAACTGGCTTGGTATAAATGTAAAAATTGTCCCTAATGTGGGATAGTGTTAATGAGCGGGGATCGCTGGTCGGTGCGGACTTGGTGGGCCGAAGAGCCTGTTTCCGCACCGTAGCAATAAACTAAATTTAACTAAAATACATTTCTTAATTCTGTGTTATATGTGAATGTAACATCATAATATTTTGCAAAGACCCCCTTCACCCCACATGACATTAAATAACAAAAAGCTGGAGTAACTCAGCGGGACAGGCAGCATCTCTGGAGGGAAGGAATGGGTGACGTTTCGGGTCGAGACCCTTCTTCAGACTGATGTCAGGGGAGTGGGCTGTACAGAGATAGAATGTAGTCGGAGACAGTAAAACAGGTGGGAGACCTGGGAAGGGGGAGAGGATGGAGAGAGAGGGAAAGCAAGAGTTACTTGAAGTTAGAGAAGTCAGTGTTCATACCACTGGGGTGTAAGCTACCCAAGCGAATAACTCGGGCGTGGCACATGAAATAGATGACAACTTACTCTGGGAGACGAGAAATGTTGAAACGAGGATCTGCAGATGCTGGTTTATAAAAGAAGAGCCAAAGTACTGGAGTATCTCAGCGAGTCAGGCAGCATCTCTACAATTCCACCACCAACAATCAGTCTGAAGAAGGGTTCCTACCTAAAACATCTCCAGAGATGCTTCCTGACCCACTGAGTTACTCCATCCAGAGGCTTTGGAATGTCTCCAATCTCCCTCTAAGTTGAAAGAGAAGAGAAATGATCAGGGGACTTTCAAGCAGTTCTTGAACGCATGTTGCATTCAAGATTAAATCACTTTGTACTAATTAATGTTAAGTGGTAATCCAGGTATCTTTTTTTTTCTTTCAGGAGAGCAGGGTGCATTAATTCTGTTCTCTGCTGCGTTCACTTGCATCTTCATTAAAGGGACTGGGATTGCAATCTGCTATTTGCAGCTACGTGTACTTACTGAAATCGTGGCTTGCGTTTCAAAGCCTTGCAGATGCTCAGCAGTAATATTTGATGCGGTCTCCGTTACGGTAGACTGTATCCATTTTCCAGTCTACTGCAACCAATCTCAGGTGCACTGTTGCATATCCAACAACAGTATTATGCCGCTGATTATCAGTGTCATAGGAACAGGCAGCACGGAGACAGGCCATTCAGCCCAACGCGTCCATGCGAACCGGTCGGCAGCGATGTTATTAATCCCATCTCCTGCAATTATCTTCAGAATAATTTACCTTTTGAACTCATCAATCTGAAGTTTAGTTCTTTTTGTCTTTTTCTGTTTTTTCTGTCTTTTTTGTCCAGGCTAGATTTGGCGGGGTGGTGTAGACTGCAATACGTGAACCATGTTGTCACTTGTGGGCGGAGCAGCAAGGCAAATTCCTTGTATGTGAATACTTGGCCAATAAACTTATTCACTCATTCATTCATTCGTTCATATGTGTGAGTAATTAGTTTAGTTTAGTTTACTTTTATTGTCACATGTACCGAGGTACTTTGTTGTGGCGTGCTGTCCAGTCAGTGGAAAGACAATACATGATTACAATCCAGCCGTCCACAATGTACAGAAATAGTCGACTGAGCCCGCATGCAAGAGGAACCACAATTTAGCGGCGTTTTCAAGTTTTCCCAGGGTCGTGGATTCTACCCCCAGAGGACACAGGCTTAAAGAGTGAGGGGAGATGTTTTAGAGGGATCTCTGGGGCAACATTTTCACTCAGTTCGCATCTGGAACGAGGTACAGAAGCAAATACAATGTTGACTATTAAAAGATATCTGAACAGATATACGGCAAGGAAGGGCTGAGACGGCTAGGGGTTAACAGCCCAATCTGCCCACTTGGTCGGCATGGACAAGATGGGCCAAAGGGCCTGTTTCCACACTGTACATCGCCAAGTGATGAGACCAATACTCTTCGTATTGGTCTCACCAGAGCCCTGTGGAGTTCTAACCTCATTTCCTTACTTTGTACACCAGCCCCTTGCAGTCAAGATTTTTTTCTGCTTTGCTAATTCAAATCTCCACCAACATGAATATGTGGAACAGAGAGAGGGTCCAAGGAAGTTTCAATCTCCCTGGTACATTACAGATTCTATCTTAACGCCGCGTCAATGTTGCCATTTTTGCTGGGAGCCCAATTTAACATTATTGCTCAATGCAACAATATTTAGTTAGTTAGTGGGTGGTGCAGTAGTATAGCTCCTACCTCACAGCGCCAGAGACACGGGTTCGATCCTGACCACGGGTGCTTGTCTGTAGGGAGTAGGTATGTTGTCCCGGCTGTGACCTGCGTGGGTTTCTCCTGGTGCTCTGGTTTTCTCCCACACTCCAAAGATGTATAGGTTTGTGGGTTAATTGGCTTTGGTTAAAAATGGTAAATTGTCCCTAATGTGTGTAGGATAGTGTTCGTGTGCGGGGATCGCTGCTCGGCGCCAACACGATCTAAACGAATCATCTTCGTTGGAAACATCAACGGGCGCGCGGTCCCTTACAATGCCGTGTACGACAGTGATCGCAACTTCTACTGAAGTGTGGATGGCCGTTGGCTCGCTAGAAGCTCATCCGCCCTTTGACGGGTCTTGTTTTTGGTCCTGCTGGGGGTCCACAGCCCCCTCCTCATCTGGCAAACCAGGTGGGGGAGGCGGTTTAGTCACCGACTATCCGACCATGGAGCAGGTAGCACAGGATTACTTGGTACCCGTGGCGGGGGGGGGGGGGGGGGCAACCTGACCCGTAAACTAAACTAAAAATAAAGTATGTGGCACAGGGTGCCCAGGGAGGTTTCAATCTCCCTGATACATTGCAGTCTCTATCTTCACAGTGCGCCAATATTGTCATTTTTGCTGGGAGCCCAATTTGACATTGTTGGCTCCATGCAACAATATCTTAGTGCTTCAAAATGGGTGGAATTCACTTGTACCAGAACTGGCAAACAAAAAAAAAAGGCAATTATATTTCATAAAAGGGGTAAGACTTTGCCTCCATCACAGTGAGGATGTGCTTGGTCAACTCACTGTGGTGGATGTTTAATTTGTGTCTATTGTCTGTTTTGTTATTATTGGTTCTGTGTATGACTGCAGGCAACATCATTTCGTTCAGACCGAAAGGTCTGAATGACAATAAAGGAATCTATCTATCTATCTAAAATGTAATTCCCTTCCCAAAAAATGAAACTGAAGGTGAAAATGCAGAATATGGGCACGTTCTTTATCTGTGCTGGAGAAACTCAGCGGGTGCAGCAGCATCTATGGAGCGAAGGAAATAGGCAACGTTTCGGGCCGAAACCCGGAAGGGTTTCGGCCCGAAACGTTGCCTATTTTCTTCAGGGTTTCGGCCCGAAACGTTGCCTATTTCCTTCGCTCCATAGATGCTGCTGCACCCGCTGAGTTTCTCCGGCATTTTTGTCTACCTTCGATTTTCCAGCATCTGCAGTTCCTTCTTTAACACATCCATCAGAACCCTGTTGCCTGACTCATGGTCAGATGGGGTGGAACAACTTCAGGTCACAATTGGATTAAGTTTCCCGGTCTGGGCAATGCTGTCCTGTGGACAAAGCTAGGAAGAGGAAAACGAAGTCCAAAGCAAACTCGGAGAACAACTTTAGACTTGAGATACAGCGCGGAGTCAGACCACCAAGTCCGCGCCGACCAGCGATCACCCCGTACCCTAGCTCCACCCAACACGCTCGGGGCAACTTACAATTTTTTTCCGTAGACAAAATGCTGGAGTAACTCAGCGGTCTGAAGAACATGGTATGAAGAAGGGTCTCGATCTGAAATGTCACCCGTTCCTTCTCTCCAGAGATGCTACCTGTCCCGCTGAGTTACTCCAGGACCATGTCTACTTTCGGTGTAAACCAGCATCTGCAGTTCCTACCTAAACTTACCTTTTTTTTTACTGAATCCTATTAACCTACAAACCTGCACGTCTTTGGCGTGTGGGAGGAAGCCGGAGCCCCCGGAGAAAACTCACGAGGTCACGGAGAGAAGGTACAAACTCCGTACAGACAGCACCCTTAGTCAGGATCGAACTCGGGTCTCTGACTCTGCGAGGCAGCAACTCTACCGCTGCGCCACTCTATAACAACACTTCATTAGTCAGGGCAGCCGCTGAATTCAATACGCAATTCTCCAAAATTAGATAATTCTCTCTTTCCATCTGCTTGTTAGAGGACTGGCCTTCCCCCCCCTGGAGCAATAGTCATCTTGTAGTTTTGAATGAAGGATACCTTTCCACAGGAGTTAAACGCACCATGCACGGCCTCAACAATTAATGTGCTCCCCCCAGGATGGAAATGTCAAAGACTAGAAGCCAGTGGTTTAACATGAGACGGATAAAGCTTAAAGGAGATGTATAAGAACACACGCACATGCACACATACACACACGTACGTACATGTACACACACATGTACATGCACACATGTACACACACACGTACACACACAATGTAGACGTACACACACACACACACGTACACACGTGTACACCGCTCACAAGTACACACACCTACACACACACACACGTACACACGCCGTGCTGCCAGGGGTGGTGGTGGAGGCAGATCCATTAGCGATATTTAAGAGGCTGTTAGACAGACACATGGATATGCAGCGCAGGAGAGACAAGGATCACGAGCAGGCAGATGAGATTAGTTGAACTGAATTTCTTTGGCAGAGACATTGTTGGCCACATGACCTGTTCCGGAGCTGCATTATACTCTTTGTCCTAAAAGCAAAGTTCCAATAAGGTTCCAACAAAAACAAGCCCTTCAGCCCAACCCATCGTGCCGACTAAAATGCCCCATCACCTGTCCCATTTGCTCAAAGCACATATTTATTTCTCATGGCCATCCCATTTCAGTTGTCCTTCACTACACTGGTCTGGGTTCAGGGCCAAAGTAAATGAGACACCTTGGAATCTCTTCTTGGGCTACGTACATGGAGTAATTACTAAAGTCAGGGAGGAGGCAGGCAGGCAGGCCATGTTGTCCGAGAGAGAGTGCAAGTCATGGGTTTAATGAGCAGAGCCCTGGAGGCGGTGCTGAGTCTGGGTGCTGGATCAGGCAGCTTCAGGGTTAACGATAGGCTGTCAAACTGGAGAAAGCAGCACTACTCCTCCTGCTCTGCACCTGAAACACACGCTGACAATGACTGCCCCGGGCAACCACGACAAGAATGCCTGGGCACTTCCAAACTCACAGCCAGCCCCATGATTAATTCGGGCAGTAACACAAGGAAGAGTGCACAAGCTACTTTTTTCTCCACCTGCCGCTGACCTACGATTCACTCTTTGGGAAGCAAAAGAATGGAAGTTATACGACTGACAAACGTACGTTGACAAGAGTTGGAGGCACGAGCAAAAAAAAACAAAAAAAAGAATAAAAAGCCCAAGGCTAACCTCCCTCGACCAAATTATCCTCAGTTGCAGCCCAGTCTGTCACACAGACCTGCCATCTATACTCAACACCACATTGGGAAAGTAGCCAATGCAATTAAGGACCGCTCACACCACAATCCTTCTGAACTTTCTGAATTCTGTAGTCGGCAGGGCAGTACTCTGCCTATCGCCAACTTGGACAATTATACATTTGTATCAAGCCAATTAACCAAGCCAATTAACCTACAAACCTCTACGTCATTGGAGTGTGGGAGGAAACCGAAGTTCTCGGAGAAAACCCACGCAGATCACGGGGAGAACGTACAAACTCCATACAGACAGCACCCGTAGTCGGGATGGAACCCGGGTCTCCGGCGCTGCAAGCGCTGTGAGGCAGCAACTCTACCGCTGTGCCACCGTGACTGCCCTATCATGCCCCCTTCTCCCCTCTCCTGTCAGACAGCAGGTACAGAAGCTTGAAAGCGCGCACCACCAGACTCTGGAACAGCTTCTGAACAGTCCTTCCGTAAACTAGTGTACTGTCCGATTCACCAGCCTACCTCACTGCAGACATTGGACTTTGTCTGTGGAACTGATGCGCTACAATGCTGAGAACTAGATTCTACACTCTGTATCTCCCCCTTTGCTCTACCTGTTGTACTGGAGTTTGCTTTGACTGTATTCAGCGGTGTATTATCTGATTAGATTGGACAACACATAGAACAAAGCTTTCCACTGTACCTCAGCACACGTAACAATAATAAATAGTCATTCACAAGTTAATCTAATCAGGTCAATTTAACACACGATTACTACAAGACCCGTTGGGATAGCAAGACGAAAAACAAAAAATAGAATGTTCCTCTCAAGATGGGAAAGATTTTAGTTTCTAGTTTAGAGATGGAACAGCCCCTTCGGCCTTCCTTCGCTCCATAGATGCTGCTGCACCCGCTGAGTTTCTCCAGCATTTTTGTGTACCTTCGATTTTCCAGCATCTGCAGTTCCTTCTTTAAGACTTGGTATTAATACTGACTTAAGCTTTAATGGCTGCTACACCTGGCGTACTGTCCACAGTTGTGTCCTCAATGGTTTACCGGTCACTGAAACGGCTAAAGTAGATTCAAAGGTAGACAAAAATGCTGGAGAAACTCAGCGGGTGCAGCAGCATCTATGGAGCGGAGGAAATAGGCAACGTTTCGGGCCCGAAACCCTTCTTCAGACTGATTCTTTCAATTCTTTATCTGTAATTCTTAAATTCTTTATCTGTAACTAAAGAGATAAACAGTGAGTCTCCAACCAACTTGAAGCAGTCGGGCTAATCAGAGATTAGGAGCCAGCGAATTCCCAAGAATACTGTGTCTGTGCAGGCATTCTCCATTATCGGAAATCAAATCCCATCACCCAATGCTTTTAGTGTCGAGTAGGGAAATTAAAGTGCGGAATTGGGAGGTTATTTCGGGAGTTAAGCAGAGATCCAGCTGTTCGCTAAGCCGCTAGAATAATACCAACCACCCGATTTTCCCCAGAAGGTGGTTAGTAGCACTTTAGGATTTATGAAAGAAATCAAATTGTCACACTAACTATGCCAAAGAAATTAGGTAGAAATACGCAGCGCCTCCCTGGTGGGATGGAGCAGGGCGCTTGCTGTCTGATCACACCAGCGAATTACATTCACACACCATGGGAGCTGGAGAGGGGGCAGAGAAGAGAAGATATATGAAGAAGATTGGCCAGCACTTGAGGGCCTGACCTTGAGGGAGAAGTTGAGCAGGTTTTGGGTATCTTTGCCGCAGAAGGCTGCGGAGGATACCCCTCAGTGAATATTTTTAAGGCAGAGATAGATAGATTCTTGATTACTATGGGTGTCAGGAGTTATGGGGAGAAGGCAGGAGAATGGGGTTAGGAGGTAGAGGTAGATCAACTATGATTGAATGGCGGAGTAGACTTGATGGCCTGAATGGCCTAATTCTACTACTATCCCTTTTGACCTTATGACTTTATTCCTTGGAGTGCAGGAAGATGAGGGGTGATAGACAATAGACAATAAACAATAGGTGCAGGAGTAGGCCATTTGGCCCTTCGAGCCAGCACCACCATTAAATGTGATCATGGCTGATCATCCCCAATCAGTACCCCGTTCCTGCCTTCTCCCCATATCCCCTGACTCCGCTACCTTTAAGAGCCCTATCTATCTTGAAAGTATCCAGAGATACCCCACCGCCTCCACCGCCCTCTGAGGCAGAGAATTCCACAGACTCACTCACAACTCTCTGTGTGAAAAAGTGTTTCCTCGTCTCCGTTCTAAATGGCTTACTCCTTATTCTTAAACTGTGGCCCCTGGTTCTGGACTTCCCCCAACATTGGGGACATGATGATCTTACAGAGGAGTATACAAACATGAGAGGAATAGTTCAGGGGAGGGGAATGACGAACCAGAGGACATAGGTTTAAGGTGAGAGGTGAAAGATTTAATATGAACCTGAGGGGCGACTGTTGTACACAGAGGGTGGTGGGTGTCTGGAAGGAGCTGCCGGAGGAGGTAGTTGAAGCAGGTACTATATTAGTATTTAAATGACATTTGGACATGTGGTCTGCCCCAACAGATGCTGGTGACTTTCACCGCTGGACCCACAGAGAACACCGTAACATGCTGCATCTCTGTGTGGTATCTTAAGGGCCTGTCCCACTTGGCACGCAAATTAGGCGCACGGGCATCGTGTGGCCGCGCGGGGCCGGTCCCACTGAGAAGCGTGGAGGGGTATGCAGTTGTGCGCGACATCGCGCGGGGCTCCGAAATTTTTGTAGCGAACGAAATCTTCGCGCGCCACCGGCCTGTCGCGTAACTGACGGCCAAAGTGGGACAGGACCAAGACCCTGGCGTGACGCAACGTCTCACCTCCAACAGCAGCAGAAACAGGCAAACGATCGCCGAGCTCGGCCTGGGGCCTCACGGCCGTTGCGTTCCGGATCCGCCCCCACTTCTACTGCCAGAGCGGGGCCAAGAAAATTGAAAATAGACACAAAATGCTGGAGTAACTCAGCGGGACCGGCAGCATCTCTGGAGAGAAGCAATGGGTGACGTTTCGGGTCGAGACCCTTCTTTCAGACTGAAGAAGAGTCTCGACACGAAACGTCACCCATTGCTTCTCTCCAGAGATGCTGCCCGTCCCGCTGAGTTACTCCAGCTTTTGTGTCCATCTTCAAATGACGTCACGCGCTCCAGACGGCTGTGCGGGCGCATGAAATCGCGCGCGACCTTCGCGGGACCGTCGCGTCTCATGGCGACCACGAGGTCACGTAATTAGCGTGCCAAGGACACGTAAGTGGGACAGGGGCTTTAGATGCAGGAGAGCTCTTCAGTGGGTCATCTCCAGAGCACAGAAGATCATTGGGATACAGCTGCCAGCCCTGGAGGACATCTACAACGCACGCTGCCTCAGAAAAGCCATCAGCGTCTGTAAGTACTCCTCACACACATGCTGACGTCTGTTTGAACTTCTTCCATCTGCCAGACGTTATAAGGCCTTTTACGCACGCACGTCCAGACTGAGAAATAGCTTTTCCCCCAGAGCTACAACTGAATCAGTCTGCTAAGGGCCCCCCCAATAATCTGTCTTTGCCCCCCCATAATCGACTGGCACAACTGACTTACCTCAACACAGTGGCAGCTGCTGTGATTGTTTAACCTCAGTGTACATGCACCTATTTGTACTTTTACCTTATTTATTTATTTTATAGCATTGATACGGAGGTCGCAATCTTAATCTTGTTCTTGTACGATGAGAGAAAGATATATTATTGTTATTATTATTACCTGGGTAAGAATGGTTTAGAGGGATATGGTCTGAAGAAGGGTCTCGACCCGAAACGTCACCCGTTCCCTCTCTCCAGAGATGCTGCCAGTTCCGCTGAGTTACTCCAGCAATTTGTGTCTATCTTCGGTGTAAACCAGCATCCGCAGTTCCTTCCTACACATGGACAAAACCTGATCAGATGGGACTACAGTAGATTGGGTATCCTGGCCAGTATGGACGAGTTGGGCCGAAGGGCCTGTTTCTGTGCTATATGCCCCCATGTACTGAGGATTGGGTCAGTGGATAGGGACAGAAAACTTTACAATGAGTGAGCCATTTGTCCCATACCTCTTGTGGAGAACGGGCAAACTCCACACAGACAGCAGCACCGGGGTCAGAATCGAACCCGGGTCTCTGGCGCTGTGAGGCAGCGGCTCGATCAGCTGCGCCACTCAAAATAATTAGCACCATGAGCAAAATTAATATAATTTTGAACAATTCAGTACAATTTAGATTGGTAAGAGTATCACGGGTTATGGATTTGAGGGAAAGATAGATCAGCTATGATTGAATGGTGGAGTAGACTTGATGGGCCGAATGGTCCACATGTGCTCCTATGACATATAAACTTATGGAATAGGCACATTGTCTTATGATAACATAGATACCCATTTATTCTTGCGATAATGAAACTAAAAACACATAATTGTCACGTGGTCAGGACTATCACAGAGATAGCTTCTTCTGAGAGAGACACAGAGAGATGTCGGGAAAAACTCAGTCATTCAGGCAGCATCTGCGGTGGCAAAAGTCGGTGTCGACTTTTCACCAGGGCTCCTGGAGCCTCGTGTCTTGGTGAACCAAGGATTGCTGCGTCTAGGGGATCCGGGAATGCTGTATCTCAGGGGAACGCTGCATCTTACCAGCTGGCTCTCAGTACCAAGTTATAGAGGCCCTGAATTTGCGTGCAAAGTAGCAGAGAAAAGTTCACAGCTGAGAAAAAACAGCAGCCCAGTGTAATTACTGGGAGGGAGAATGGTTACATTCAGTGCTTGCAGGACCTTATTTTGATTTTCTTTTTGCTAATCTCATTTATTAGCTTCGAGCTCTTGGGTATTCCATTTATTCATAGTCGTGCCTGCAGCACAGTAATTATCCCAGGCCTATTTCATTCTTATTAACATATACACAGCCAGTGTGAATTTGACATTGCAGTCACAGATGCCAGCTTATCACGACACACATCCCAGACCCCTGAAAGCCTTCTACCGTATAGGAAATTGCGCGGTGTTTCAAGATTGTTAAGGACTTGGACACGCTAGAGGCAGGAAACATGTTCCCGATGTTGGGGGAGTCCAGAACCAGGGGCCACAGTTTAAGAATAAGGAGGAAGCCATTTAGAACGAAGACAAGGAAACACTTTTTCTCACAGAGAGTGGTGAGTCTGTGGAATTCTCTGCTTCAGAGGGCGGTGGAGGCAGGTTCTCTGGATACTTTCAAGAGAGAGCTAGATAGGGCTCTTAAAAATAGCTGAGTCGGGGGATATGGGGAGAAGGCAGGAACGGGGTACTGATTGTGGATGATCAGCCATGATCACATTGAATGGCGGTGCTGGCTCAAAGGGCCGAATGGCCTACTCCTGCACCTAATGTCTATTGTCTATTGCCTATCACTTATATTGCTTTCCACTGGTCCACAACATTCACCACAAGTGCCCTCAGCTTTCTCCCACTAACATTTTGAGGTCTGCCAAACCAGATCAATTTAAATGAAATACGTTTAAAGTGGACTCTCACGCCAAGAACAAATAAAAAAATTCTTCTACTTAAATGGCAATTACATAATTCTGAGGGTTTATGTATTACGGTCGATGCTCTTTGTCAGAGAAGAATCATTGTTGGAGGTGGGAGGTTATGTTGCAGTTGTTGGTGAGGCTGCATTTAGAATATTGTGTTCAGTTCTGGTCACCATGTTATGGGAAAGATAGAAAGATATTGTCAAGCTGGAAAGAGTTGAGAGAAGATTTACGAGGATGTTGCCAGGACTAGAGGGTCTGAGCTAAAGGGAGAGGTTGAGTAGGCTGGGACTCTATTCCTTGGAGCGCAGGAGGATGAGGGGTGATCTTATAGAGGTGTATAAAATGATGAGAGGAATAGATCGGGTAGATGCACAAAATCTCTTGCCCAGAGTTGGGGAATCGAGGACCAGAGGACATACTATAGGCTCATAGTAAAGGGGAAAAGATTTAATAGGAATCTGAGGGGTAACGTTTTCACACAAAGGGTGGTGGGTGTATGGAACGAGCTGCCAGAGGAGGTAGTTGAGGCTGGGACTATGCCAAAGTTTAAGAAACATTTAGACAGGTACATGGATAGGACAGGTTTGGCGGGATATGGACGAAGCGCAGGCAGGTGGGACTAGGGTAGCTGGGACATGTTGTCTGGTGTGGGCAAGTTGGGCCGAAGGGCCTGTTTCCCCACTGTACCACGTGCAATGAATGAACAATATGCAAAAAAGTTACGAAGATAAAGGAAACCGACCATTGTTAGCTGTGGCGAGTCTGGGTTAAAATGTGGTTGTACTGTCGGAGTAAAAGACTCATTCACTGTGTTAATTCTCTGCATTTCTCTGGTCTAACTGTGGTCCACAGATCCCTCGCAGCTGCAGAGTACGTTGAAGGCGGCCGTGACAGATGGCCAAATTAACGGAGTGCCTCGAATCAAGAGAAATGTCGACACAAGGAACTGCAGATGTAGAAATCGTGAACAAAACACAATGTGCTGGAGTAACTCAGCGGGCCAAGCCAGCACCTGTGCAGAACATGAAGAGACAATGAGGGAGAGAGAGAGAGAGAACTAGATCGGGCTCTTAAAGATAACGGAGTCAGGGGATATGGGGAGAAAGCAGGAACGGGGTACTGATTGGGGATGATCAGCCATGATCACATTGAATGGCGGTACTGGCTCGAAGGGCCGAATGTCCTACTCCTGCACCTATTGTCTATTGTCTATTGTCTATAATGTTTCAGGGCAGGACCCTTCCTCAGACTGAGTGTGGGATGGGGGGGGGGGGGGGGGGGAGAGAGGTCGGAATGAGCGGTGGGGGTTGGACAAAGCCTGGCCAGTGAGAAGTGGATAGAAGTGTTTTATTGGCAGACAGGTAGAATGGTGTGGACTGGGTGGGCCGAAGGGCCTGATTCCATGCTGTATCGCTAAACTAAACAATCGATCCAACGGTGATTTTTCTCCAACAGAATTAGAAATGGTCTTCGCCTTCTTGTGTTTGGGGCAGCAGAAGTGATGCCATCCGGTTCGGCATCCGCATGTGCCCGCCCTAAAGAGGGCGCATGCCCCGGGTTGGCGCCAGGCTGTGGAGCTGCTGCTGCTCTCTCTGTTTGTTGTCGTTCACCCGACTGAGGTCACCACGGGGAGGTCGACAAGATGGGACCCATTAGAGATGGTAAGATTGATGCAGGAGAATCTACTGTTCGTGCAATTATCTGATAGCACTTTGTGTGCCCAGCTAGACAAACACATTTGGCTGAAAATACAAAGCTCTTCCATTCCATACATGTGGTGACAGAGTCGATACAATCGAACATCACAAACAAGCAGAACAATGAAGGAGCTGAAGATGGACACACAGTGCTGGAGTAACTCAGCGGGTCAGGCAGCATCTGTGCAGAAAAAGAATGGGTGACGTTTTGGATCGGGACCCTTCTTCAGACCCTTCTTCAGACCCTTCTTCTCCAGAGATGCTGCCTGACCCGCTGAGTTACTCCAGCACTCTGTGAAACGTCACCTATCCATGTTCTCCACAGATGCTGCCTGACCGGCTGAGTTACTCCAGCACTCTGTGTCTATCTTTGGTGTAAAGCTTTGGCGTGGCGGTTCTTTGTTCCAACATCATGAAGGAACTTCACTGGGGTCTGGCTGACATGGTTAACACGAACACAAGCCAGTTATGTCAATTTGAACAATCTTATACAATGTTATCAGATCAAACTTCTCTTGTATCTCGTTATTACCCAGCTTCATCAAGGAGGCTGAGCGATCAGCATGTTCAATAATAGAAGCAATGGGAAGTCAGTCAGGCTCGGCAGATCAAGGATTCTTATAAAGTGTTGACAGACATCAAGTCTTCAGAGCTACAACTCAAAGTTGTATTTCACCAGACGGTACAAACCTGCTGACACTCGGGGGAGTCTTTTATTTAGTTTAGATTAGAGATACAGAGCAGAAACAGGCCCTTCGGCCCACCGAGTCTGCGCCGACCAGCGATCCCCACATATGAACACTATCCTATACACATTAGGGACAATTCTGGGTGGAAGATTGCAACCTTCACGTGGTCCGCCCTGTTTCGACGAATGCAATCAACCTGGCGTGCACAATCAAATAAGATCAAATAGAACAAGTTGCCCTACAACTTTAAGCTGTGCACGCCATACGCAAGAAGAAGGAGGGACAATTTTTACATGTATACCAAGCCAATTAACCTACAAACCTGCACGTCTGTGGAGTGTGGGAGGAAACCGAAGATCCCGGAGAAAACCCACGCAGGTCACGGGGAGAACGTACAAACTCCGTACAGACAGCACCCGTAGTCGGGATCGAACCCGGGTCTCTGGCGCTGTGAGGCAGCAACTCTACCCGCTGCGTCACCGTGTCGCCCTAGGTCAGGACCACTCTGATTCTGGTTTAGTAGAGAGTTGAAGAGAGAGTTTAAACAGAGCAGACTTCACAACACCCGCTGAAGGGGGGGAGGTTCAGATCACACCGTGAGCTTCAGTTTAGTCAGTTTACCTCGGTGCAGTGCTATTTTGTTGTTGCATGCTATGCTGTTAGTGGAAAGACAACACATGATTACAGTCGAGCTGTCCACAGTGTACAGATACAGGATAAAGGGAATAATGTTTAATGCAAGATTAGTACGGGGTGTTGGGGGTTATGGGGAGAAGGCAGGAGAATGGGTTTGGAGGACGAGATGGATCAGCCATGATTGAATGGTGAGTAGACTTGATGGGCCGAATGGCCTAACTCTACTCCATGACACGAGCATGGATAAAGTCCATTAAATTCTGATTAAAGATAGTCCAAGGGTCTCCAATGAGGTAGATGGGAGGTCAGGGCCACTCTCTAGCTGGTGATAGGATAGTCATGAGGTCCTTTCAGCAGGCTGACTGAAGAAAGATTATGTATACACATTTCCCAAGAATGATCCTGTAGGAATCATGAGTAACAGAGGCACACAACAGGGAAACAGACCCTTCAGCCCAACTTATCCACGCCGATCAAGGTATCTTCCTGACATTGTCTCATCTGTCTCTAATGGCTCATATCCCTCTAAACCTGAGGCATAGATAGGGTAGAGAGCCAGAACCTTTATCTAAGGGTGGAAATGTCAAAGGCACAGCATAAACTGAGATGGGCAAAGTTTAAAGGTAGATGTTGTGGGGCAAGTTTTGTTTGCAGGTAGATGATGGAGCGGGCTGCCGGGGGTGATGATGGAGGCAGATACGATACTGGTGTTTACGAGGCAAACTCCGATGGACAGCATGACCATGAGTCCACGCCGACCGTCGATCACCCGCTCACAATAGTTCTATGTTGTCCCACCTTCGCATCCACCTCCCGACACACCAGCGGCAATTAACTTACAAACCCGCACGTCTTTGGATGTGGGAGGAAACCGGAGCACCCGGGGAAACCCCTTGCGGTCACAGGGGGAGCGCGCAAACCTCCACACACAGGCAGCAACCCAGGTCAAGATCGAACCAGAGTCTCTCTGACGCTGTGAGGCAGTGGCTCTACCCGCTGTGCAACGATGCTGCCTGTCCCGCTGAGTTACTCCAGCATTTTGTGTCTGTCTTCGGTGTAGATGTGGATTGGAGGAGAATAAAATGGATTCAGTGTATAAGAAAGAACTGCAGATGCTGGAAAAATCAAAGGTGGACAAAAACGCTGGAGAAACTCGGCGGGTGAGGCAGCATCTATGGAGTGAAGGAATAGGTGACGTTTCACAGAGTGTTGGAGTCACCTATTCCTTCGTTCCATAGATGCTGCCTCACCTGCTGAGTTTCTCCAGCATTTTTGTCCACCTTCGATTCAGTGTGTGGTTGGTGTGGGAGATTGACTGGGTTTTTTTTGTTTAGTTTACAGATACAGCACGGACACAGGCCTTTCGGCCCACTGACACACACACCAGGGACAATTTTGTTTTTACATTTATACCAAGCCAATTAACCTACAAACCTGTACCTCCAGAACCAGTGGCCACAGTTTAAGAATAAGGAGGAAGCCATTTAGAACGGAGACGAGGAAACACTTTTTCACACAGAGAGTGGTGAGTCTGTGGAATTCTCTGCCTCAGAGGGCGGTGGAGCCGGTTCGCTGGATGCTTTCAAGAGAGAGCTAGATAGGGCTCTTAAAAATAGCGGAGTCAGGGGATATGGGGAGAAGGCAGGAACGGGGTACTGATTGGGGATGATCAGCCTGATCACATTGAATGGCGTGCTGGCTCGAAGGGCCAAATGGCCTACTCCTGCACCTATTGTCTAATGTCTATTGTCTATTGTCTTTGGAGTGATTGGCTCAGGCCTGTTTCCTTACTGTATAACTCTATCTCCTGGTGGACGATGCGTTTTTGATGAATTGAAGCTGCAACATAATGGATGGTTTGCATGGTTATGCTGCAATAACACTTCTCCCTACAGAGAGCTCAACTAACTCTCGGGTTCTGGTAAAGACCAGCACTGCTCAAGTCTTAGTGTTATTGCTTAGATCCTCGCCTGCCAAATGGTTTGTGCTAATGTTACTGTAACAACATCCGCCCAGCATTCCACTGGACTGTAAATGTAAATTCTTAATTGAAATCAAAATGAATGACAAATCACAAGAAGTACACAGTACATAGATGCCTACTTCAAAACCGTCTTAAAATAATAATGCAATCACAACATTCAAACTAAATGTAACTTATTTATTTTATTCTTCAGGTTCGTTTAACCCGGTAACGTGTTTGGCAGAACAGTGGCGCAGCGGGGTAGAGCTGCTGTCTCTCGCCGCCAGAGCCCCGGGTTCGATCCTGACCTCGGCTGCTGTCTGTGCGGAGTGTGCAGGGTTTGTGGGTTAATTGGGCCCTCTGTAATTTCCCCCCAGTGTGCTGGGAGTGGATGAGATAGTGGGATAACATAGAACTAGTTTATAGAAGCAAGGAACTGCAGATGCTGGTTAATACACAAAAGAGACACAAAGTGCTGGAGTAACTCCGCGGTCAGGAATCGAGACCTTTCTTCATACTAGTGTGATCAATGGTCGGCATGGACTCGATGGCAAACCGAACGGCCTTTTCCATGCTGCATCTCTAAAAAAGGTTTGGTATGGATAATGTGTGCTGAAGGACCTGTTCCTGTACTGTAATATTCTACAGTAGAGAAGAAGGGTCTCGATCTGAAACGTCACCCATTCCTTCTCTCGAGAGATGCTGCCTGTCCCGCTGAGTTACTCCAACATTTTGTGTCTACCTTGGTGTAAACCGGCATCTACAGTTCCTTCCTACCCAAAACGCCACCTATTCCTTCTCTCCAGAGATACTGCCTGACCCACTGAGTTACTCCAGCTTTTTATGTCTATCTTCTGTTCCTATGTCTTATGATCTTATGATTAGAAGACTTCCAATATTTCTTCTTCCTGATGTACAAACACAGCAAAGCCGCTATTCATGTTCACCAATGTGAAACAGCTCACATTGACACCGAAACTTCACCCATTCCTTCTCCCAGAGACGCTGCCTGTCCCGCTGAGTTACTCCAGCATTTGTGTCTATCTTCAGTTTAACCCAGCATCTGCAGTTCCTTCCTACACATTGCACTATTCTACGTTCCACCTATTTTTCAATCATTCGCCTTTGCTTTAAAACATTCTTACAGCTCAACACAAAAGAAAGAGGTGTTGATTTTAAGGCTGGTTGGCTGTGGAAATACTTTTTCAGCAAAGCATGGAAACCTGGAGGAGTGTGCGAGATGTGGAGAGGGTGTTTGCTGGGTTAACAGAAAGGAAAGTAACTGGGCAATTTCAGCCCACTAACATGGACATTTATCTCAAGTCTATTATTCTCATTGGATCTCAGGAGAGTTTGGTTGTCTATAAACATATAGTAATAGCTTAATTGTAGCAATGTGTCAATGCACTTAAATTTAATGTCACATTCATAGGTTTTCCCAGTATTCCTAAGAGTTGTCAGTAAACACACTGGAGCTATCATGGGGGCTGATTATAATTAATACAAATTATAGTTACTGCAGCTTTTTTTTTGCTTACTAATGCAAAAGGATTGTTTGCAGCTTCTCGTGGCGGGGTGACATGTTACACTGGAGTGCTTATGAATCACATCAGGAGCGCAGGGAGGTGAAATTAGATTGGACCGCGGGGCCGAAGATCCAGCTGCTGAGATTCATACAGATGTTGAGGTCAAGGTGCGGCAGGGACGGGAAGGGCAGGGGAGAGGGTAGGAGGGAGAAAGATGGGTACAGTTCACACTGGACTCGCACCCAGTTTCTTCCCCTCCTCCCCCTGCCACCATCATTCCTTCCTCCGGCTTCACCACCTGCAACTCTTCAATCCTTTTGTCCCACATCTTCTGTCTTTTCATCTCTCAACCGTTTACCCATCAAAACCCCCCCAACAACTGTATCCACCCATCACTCGCCAAGTTCTACCACCCTTCCAGCTTTCTATCTCCCCCCCCCTCATCCCCACCGCATCAATCTGCAGAAGGGTCCCGACCAGAAACGTCACCTATCCATGTTGTCCACAGATGCTGCCTGACCCGCTGAGTTACTCCAGCACTCTGTGAAACGTCACCTATCCATGTTCTCCAGAGATGCTGCCTGACCCGCTGAGTTACTCCAGCACTCTGTGAAACGTCACCTATCCATGTTCTCCACAGATGCTGCCCTGACCCGCTGAGTTACTCCAGCACTCTGTGAAACGTCACCTATCCATGTTCTCCACAGATGCTGCCCGACCCGCTGAGTTACTCCAGCACTCTGTGAAACGTCACCTATCCATGTTCTCCACAGATGCTGCCTGACCCGCTGAGTTACTCCAGCACTGTGTGTCTTTTTTAGCATTCACCCTAGACAGAATCTAGAGATAGTGGCTAAGTTAAGTCTGTTCTCCCTGTAGCCACTTGGGGTTTCCAGTTTCCACTCACATCCCAGAAACATGTGGGTTTATAGGTTCATTTAGACTTTGGACTTTAGAGATACAGCGTTGAATCAGGCCCTTCAGCCCATCGAGTCGGCACCGACCAGCGATCGTCCCGTACACTAGCGCTATCCTACACACTAGGGACAATTTACAACTTACAGAAACCAATTAACCTACAAACCTGCACGTCTTTGGAGTGTGAGAGGGATGGAGTTCCCGGAAAAAACCCACGCGGTCACAGGGAGAACGTGCAAACTCCGTACAGACAGCACTGGTAGTCAGGATCGATTCTTCTGCAGTTGTATAGAGCTCTGGTGAGACCACATCTGGAGTATTGTGTACAGTTTTGGTCTCCTCATTTGAGGAAGGACATCCTTGTGATTGAGGCAGTGCAGCGTAGGTTCACGAGATTGATCCCTGGGATGGCGGGACTGTCATATGAGGAAAGATTGGAAAGACTAGGCTTGTATTCACTGGAGTTTAGAAGGATGAGGGGGGATCTTATAGAAACATATAAAATTATAAAAGGACTGGACAAGCTAGATGCAGGAAAAATGTTCCCAATGTTGGGCGAGTCCAGAACCAGGGGCCACAGTCTTAGAATAAAGGGGAGGTCATTTAGGACTGAGGTGAGAAAAAACGTTTTCACCCAGAGAGTTGTGAATTTATGGAATTCCCTGCCACAGAGGGCAGTGGAGGCCAAATCACTGGATGGATTTAAGAGAGAGTTAGATAGAGCTCTAGGAGCTAGTGGAGTCAAGGGATATGGGGAGAAGGCAGGCACGGGTTATTGATAGGGGACGATCAGCCATGATCACAATGAATGGCGGTGCTGGCTCGAAGGGCCGAATGGCCTCCTCCTGCACCTATTTTCTATGTTTCTATGTTTCTATGTTTGTCTAGCACTGTAAAGCAGCAACTCTACCGCTGCGCCACCGTGTCACCTCTGTAAATTGCCCCTGATGCGTGGGGAGCGGATGAGAACGTGGGATAACAGAATAAGTGTGATACAAAGTGCCTGAGTAACTCAGCAATAGGCTCAGGCAATGTCTCTGGAGAGTTCTGACCTGAAATTGTTACCTATCCACATTCTCTAGACATGCTGCCTGACCCACTGAGATACTCCAGCACTTTGTGTCTTTTTTTTGTAAACCAGCCTCTGCAGTTCCTTGTTTCTACATAGAACTAATGTGAACGGGTCATCGATGGTTGATCTGGACTTAATGGGCCGAAGGGCCTGTATCTCTACGCCAAACTAAACTTAGTCGAGGGTAAATAAATCTATTATACTAGGAATTAAAACGAGCCAACACCAAACTCTTGACATACTGAGAAGATTACAGAGAGTCGGTATGTCAAAGAGGACTCTCTTGAACTTCTACAGGTGTACAGTAGAGAGCACGCTGACCGGTTGCACCGTGGCTTGGTACGGCAAGAATAAGGAGTAAGCCATTTAGAACGGAGACGAGGAAACACTTTTTCTCACAGAGAGTGGTGAGTCTGTGGAATTCTCTGCCTCAGAGGGCGGTGGAGGCAGGTTCTCTGGATGCTTTCAAGAGAGAGCTAGAGAGGGCTCTTAAAAATAGCGGAGTCAGGGGATATGGGGAGAAGGCAGGAACGGGATACTGATTTGGGGATGATCAGCCATGATCACATTGAATGGCGGTGCTGGCTCGAAGGGCCAAATGGCCTACTCCTGCACCTATTGTCTATTGTCTATTGTCTATCGGCAACTTGAGTGTCCAGGAGCGGAAAAGGCTGCAAAAAGTTGTGACCACTGCCCAGGCCATCACCATCTCTGACCTCCCTACCATCGAGGGGATCTTTCGCAGTCTCTGCCTCAAAAAGGCTGCCAACATCATCAAGGACCCATACTCATCATCCTGGCCACACACTCATCAGGTAGCCTGAAATCTGCAACATCCAGGTTCAGGAACAGCCACTTCCCCACAGCCATCAGATTATTAAACACAACTTCAAACAAACTCTGAACTGTAACAGCCTATTGCACTTTATCTGTTTATTCATGTGTGTGTATATATGGTGTGTGGTATATGGACACACTGATCTGTTCTGCATTTATGCCCACAATACTCTGTTGTGCTGCAGCAAAGCAAGAATTTCATTGTCCTATCTGGGACACATGACAATAATCTCTCTTGACTTGACTTGACTTGATTAAAGCAATTATATAAACAGTTGTGCAACACTACGCTGACTGCAGTGGGTACATTAAACAGCCAGGCACAAAAAAGGATTCATCTAAGTCAAGCAGGAACACACAGCTCAGCCATATTCAGCCGCAAGAAATAAAGAAAACTGATCAAACACACAGATTAAATAAAAAATAATAGATCAACCAATGCAATGCATCTGAACAACAAAGAAACATAATAAATATAATCCTACAAACAAGAGGGTTGAATGTTAACTGCCTGCATTCCAGAGAGAACATAAAACACACCTAACAACTGGTATTATTATGGTCCGAGAACAATGATGCCATTATTAAGAAAGCACATCAGCGCCTCTACTTCCTGAGAAGATTACGGAGAGTCGGTTTGTCAAGGAGGACGCTCTCGAACTTCTACAGGTGCACAGTAGAGAGCATGCTGACCGGTTGCATCGTGGCTTGGTTCGGCAACTTGAGCGCCCTGGAGAGGAAAAGACTACAAAAAGTAGTAAACACTGCCCAGTCCATCATCGGCTCTGACCTCCCTTCCATCGAGGGGATCTATCGCAATCGCTGCCTCAAAAAGGCTGGCAGCATCATCAAGGACCCACACCATCCTGGCCACACACTCATCTCCCTACTACCTTCAGGTAGCAGGTACAGGAGCCTGAAGACTGCAACGACCAGGTACAGGAATAGCTACTTCCCTACAGCCATCAGGCTATTAAACTTGGCTCGGACAAATCTCTGAACATTAATAGTCTATTATTACTATTGCACTTTATCTGTTTATTTATTGTGTGTATATATGGTCTATGGTATATAGACACACTGAACTATTATCTACTGTTCTGTATTATGTTTCCATATTCTGTTGTGCTGCAGCAAGCAAGAATTTCATTGTCCTATCTGGGACACATGACAATACAACTCTTGACTCTTGAGTCTCTTGAAGTCATGTCACTACTTTATTGGACTTTGGTTTTGCTGCATTTGAGAATTTGGTCCCCTAATTTGAGGAAGGACATTATTGCTATTGAGAGAGTGCAGCATAGGTTCGTTCACCAGGTTAATTCCCGGGATGGCGGGACTGACATATGATGAAAGAATGGGTCGACTGGGCTTGTATTCGCTGGAATTTAGAAGGATGAGAGGAGACATAGAAACATATTTTTTTAAATTAAGATTGGACAGGGTAGATGCAGGGAAAATGTTCCCGATGTTGGGGGGGAGTTCAGAACGAGGGGTCACAGTTTAAGAATAATGGGGTCGGCCGTTTAGGACAGAGATGAGGATAAACTTTTCCAGCCAGAGAGTTGTGAATTTGTGGATCGCGAGTTCTCTGCCTCAGAAGGCAGTGGAGGCCAATTCACTGGATGTTTTCAAGAGAGAGTTAGATATAGCTCTTAGGGCTAGCGGAATCAAGGGATATGTGGAGAAGGCAGGAACGGGGTACTGATTTTGGATATTAGCCATGATCATATTGAAGGGCGGTGCTGGCTCGAAGGGCCGAATGGCCTACACCTGCACCGATTTTCCATGTTTCTATGACCTGGTCGCCCCATTACAGGAAGGATGTGGAGGTTGTGGAGAGGGTGGCAGAGGAGGTTTACCAGAACGCTAAATAGGCACAGAATGCTGGAGTAACTCATCGCGACAGGCAGCATCTCTGGATAGAAGGAATGGGTGAGGGTTCAGGTCGAGACCCTTCTTCAGACTGTACATTAATGTTACCAGGATGCTGCCAGGATTAGAGGGCAGTAGCTACAGGGAGAGGTTGGACAGACTTGGATTGTTTTCTCTGGAGCGTCGGAGGCTGAGAGGAGACCTGATAGTGGGGTACAAAATCATGAGAGGCAGAGATTGGGTAGAGAGTTAGAACATTATTTCCCCAGGGTGGAAATATCAAGGACTAGAGGGCATTGCTTTAAGGTGAAATAAGCAAAGTTTAAAGGAGATGTGGCAGGTGCCTGGAACACACTGCATGGGGTGGTGGTGGAGGCAGACATGAGATTGGCGTTTAGGAGGGTTTTACTTAGATACTTGGATATGCAGAGAATGGAAGGATATGTATCATGTGCAGGCAGGGATTAGTTTAACTTGGCATCATGTCTATGCTCAAACACTGTGGTACAGGGTCTGTTCCTGTGCTGAAGATAGACACAAAAAGCTGGAGTAACTCAGCGGAACAGGCAGCATCCCTGAAGAGATGGAATGGGTGACGTTTCGGGTCGAGACCCTTCTTCTTGAGAAAACAGATGGTCAGAAAGATCTAATAAGACTTTCTTTACCTTTAACAAATAGGCAACTGATGGGTGGAAGAGTTCCTCTGTGTGATACTTCAACCTTCCTCCATATCCGGAGAACCTGCCTCCACCGCCTTCTGAGGCAGAGAATTCCACAGACTCACCACTCTCTGTGAGAAAAAGTGTTTCCTCGTCTCCGTTCTAAATGGCTTACCCCTTATTCTTAAACTGTGGCCTCTGGTTCCCTACTCCTTACTCTTCTCATCAATTTCTTCAGTCAGAGGGTGGTGAATCTGTGGGATTCATTGTCACAGATGGCTGTGGAGGCCAGGTCATTGGGAATTTTTAAGGCACAGATTGACAGACTCTAGATTAGTATGGGTGTCAGGGGTTATGGGGAGAAGGCAGGAGAATTGGGTTGGAGGGAAAGATAGATCAACTATGATTAAATGGTGGAGTAGACTTGATGGACCGAATGGCCTAATTGTGCTCCTATATGTTATGGACTTATGAAAACATTGGCATGGGTTTATCCCCAACTTGAAATCCAGATGCCCCGTGAAATTCCTATCTCCAAACTGTGTTACCACCCAATTCCTTAGAGTGTGTTCGCTGCATAGTTGCCCAGGGTGATTCCTGAAATCTTCTGGCCACACCTGGAGTATTGTGTGCAGTTTTGGTCCCCTAATTTGAGGAAGGACATTCTTGCTATTGAGGGAGTGCAGCGTAGGTTTACAAGGTTAATTCCCGGGATGGCGGGACTGTCATATGCTGAGAGAATGAAGCAGCTGGGCTTGTATACTCTGGAGTTTAGAAGGATGAGAGGGCATCTTATTGAAACATATAAGATTGTTAAGGGCTTGGACAAACTAGAGGCAGGAAACATGTTCCCGATGTTGGGGGAGTCCAGAACCAGGGGCCACAGTTTAAGAATAAGGGGTAAGCCATTTAGAACGGAGACGAGGAAACACTGTTTCTCACAGAGAGTGGTGAATCTGTAGAATTCTCTGCCTCAGAGGGCGGTGGAGGCAGGTTCTCTGGATGCTTTCAAGAGAGAGCTGGATAGGGCTCTTAAAGATAGCGGAGTCAGGGGATATGGGAAGAAGGCAGGAACGGGGTACTGATTGGGGATGATCAGCCATGATCACATTGAATGGCGGTGCTGGCTCGAAGGGCCGAATGGCCTACTCCTGCACCTATTGTCTATTGTCTATTGTCTATTCTCCACTCTGAAATTTTCCACTTTGTGGAACACAGAATGCTGGAGCAACTCAGAAGTTCAGGCAGCATCTCTGGAGAACATGGACAGGTGAGGTTTTGGATCCAGATCCGCCTTCAGACTGATTGTAGTGGGGGGGGGAAGAAAACTGGAGAAGAGGTGGTGTGTGGGACTAGGCTGACCTGTGGGAGGGGTGGATACAGGTGAGGGGGTGGGGGTGGGGGGAGGGTGTCAATTGGCGGATGGTTGAGAAAAGGCCAGAGATGAAAAGTATGACACAAGTGGACAAGAAAGGAGACAAGGTGACAAAAGGGTGTTGGATAAGGAGAAAAGAGTAGTCCCGACATGAAACGTCACCTATCCATGTTCTCCACAGATGCTGGCTGACCCGCTGAGTTACTCCAGCACTCTGTGAAACGTCACCTATCCATGTTCTCCACAGATGCTGCCTGACCCGCTGAGTTACTCCAGCACTCTGTGAAACGTCACCTATCCATGTTCCGGCAGCATCTATGGAGCGAAGGAAATAGGCAACGTTTTGGCCCGAAACCCTTCCGGGTTTCGGCCCGAAACGTTGCCTATTTCCTTCAGGGTTTCGGCCCGAAAGGTTGCCCATTTCCTTCGCTCCATAGATGCTGCCTGACCCGCTGAGTTACTCCAGCACTCTGTGAAACGTCACCTATCCATGTTCTCCACAGATGCTGCCTGACCCGCTGAGTTACTCCAGCACTTTGTGAAACGTCACCTATCCATGTTCTCCACAGATGCTGCCTGACCCGCTGAGTTACTCCAGCACTCTGTGAAACGTCACCTATCCATGTTCTCCACAGATGCTGCCTGACCCGCTGAGTTACTCCAGCACTTTGTGTTCTGGGCAACATTCCAACATCTGCAGCTTCTTGTGTTCCCAGAAACAAAAACTTGTTGTTGATGTTTTATTAAATTCATAATTATGATTTGGCTGTTATTCAAGGATCCTGTGCTAACAGAAGACATTTTCAATTACCCTAGTTGCCTTCTGCGAAAGGTTTTGATGACTTCTTTTTATTTTTTTATTTTTTTAATTTTTTTAATTTTTTTAATTAGAAGTACATTACATTACAACCAATTACATTAGTACTCATCACGTATATCTTATTACAATTAATGTACTCCGTCATTTTTTACACTGATAAAAAGGAAAGGTTGAGATTAAGAAAAAAGAGAAAGTGAAGGAAAATAGTGAAGGTGTAAAAACGTGACAACAGGAAAGAACAGAGACCCTGTAGAAAAGAAATTTAAAAAGAAAGGATTAAGAGATAGACCCTAAAGAAAAAAAAAGAGAAAGAGGAAAAAAGAGAAAAACAAATACTTTGTTATAAGCATCACGCAAATGGGATATACCAACTCTCCAGCTTTCATCCCCCTTTACCTGACCTCAGTTTTTTTATAAAGTACCTTTGCACCCTATATTTGTAATAATTCTATAAATACAGACCATGTCAGGTGGAACTGATCTGGTTTACCTGCTAGGAGGAGTCTTATCACTTCTAGGTGTAATGTTTCAAACATATTTGAAATCCACATGTTTATAGTTGGTATTGGAGCGTTTTTCCAGAATTTTAGGATTAACTTTTTTTCCAGTTATTAACCCGTAATCTATTAATTTCTTTTGAAACACATTTAGTTCAGGACTATCTTCCGTTGTTCCGAAGATAATCCATTCTGCTTTTGGTATCAGTTTTATTTTAAATAATTTTGTAAAGATTTCAAAAATTTCAATCCAAAATTTTTGAATTTTTGTACAAAAAACAAATGAATGCGCTATAGTAGCTTCTTGAGATTGACATTTATCACAAATGGATGATACATTGGGGAAAATTTTATTAATTTTAGTTTTTGAATAATATAATGTATGTAAAATTTTAAATTGTATTAAAGTGTGTCTTACATTAATCGAACATTTATGCACGTTTAATAAATGTTCATTCCACCTTTCCTTTGGGATTTTAATAGCTAATTCTTGTTCCCAGTCTCTTCTAATACCTTCCGTAGATGGTATTTCTACATTTAAGATAATATTATACAAATATGATATTAAGTTTGCTGATTCAGCTTTTATCTGCATTGCTTCATCCAATACATCTGCTGGGATATTATAATGATCTTTTGTATATTTTTTCAAATAGTCACATATTTGAAAATATTTAAAATATTGATTATTTCCCAGTTTATATTTTATTTGTAATTGTTGGAATGATAGTAATTTTCCAGTTTCGTACAAGTCACCGAACGTTTTAATTCCTAGTCTATCCCATTGTGTAAAAGATTTGTCTGTAATAGAGGGATTAAACGAAGGGTTATTAACTATTGGAGATAAAAGCGATAGATTTCTTAATTTTAAATGTTGTTTTATTTGTTTCCAAGTTCTGATTGTACTATGTATAATTGGATTTTTGTTATAATTTATGTTATTCAGTTTCATTGGTGAGAGGAAGATCGCTCCAATATTACCAAAGGAGCAGTCCTCTCTCTCCATTACAATCCAGTCCACTTGCTGGGCAGAGTTGTCCATCAGTTGGATCATATTTTTAATATTTACTGACCAATAATAATACATGAAGTTAGGGAGTGCTAAGCCCCCTAATACTTTAGCTTTGTTCACGTGTGTTCTTTGTATTCTATGGGATTTATAATCCCATATAAAATTAATAATGTCTGAGTCCAATAAAAAAAAAAACTTCTTTGGTAGGTATATAGGAATCGATTGAAATAGGTATAACATTTGTGGAAAGAAGATCATTTTTATTGCATTTATTCGGCCTATTAAAGACATCGGAAGCGTTTTCCAAAATTTAATTAATGTATTTAATTTATTAAGTAGAGGATCATAATTTGCTTTGAACATGCCTTGATATGTTCTGGTGATTTCAATACCCAAGTATTTAAATTTTTCTGTAGCTATTTTAAAAGGGAATTTTAAATCATGTGTTGAGTCTTTCGGTTTTATTGACATAATTTCACTTTTATTCCAATTTATTCTGTATCCAGAAAAGGATCCAAAGTCCTCAATTAGATTTAGTATGTTTGGTATAGTAATTTGAGGTTTTGTAATGTACAATCGTATAAAGATATTTTATTATTTGAGTATTTAGTATTATACCCATGGATATCTGGATGTGTTCTAATTTTTTCTGCTAAAGGTTCAATTATGAGAGCAAACAACTGTGGTAATAATGAGCATCCTTGTCTGTTTCCCCTTGATAGTTGAAATTTCGAGGATAATATGTTATTAGTTAGTATTCTAGCTTCCGGTGGTGCCATGTTACACTAACAGACGTGCACCTAGCTCCGCTACCGAAAAAATTCGCGATTTTTCGCGTTACAACGGGTCTACAATCCGGAACCGATTTAAAAACCTTACCGGAGCTTCTGGTCGCCGTGCTGATGACGTCATCAGTAAGCGCGATGTTTTAAACGGTGGCTTAAGGACTTTTAAATTAAAAGACTGTCTCCAGCTCAGAGCCCTCAGAGAACAGTTAAAAAACAGCTGCTGAAAAGCCTGAAGAATCCTGAAGGAGAAGTTACCTCTGAAGTTCCTGAAGTGGCTGCAGAAATGGATAAAAGATCTAAGACAGAGCTGGCTAAGAATAAAGAATTTGAGGATTTGAAGAAATCAGTGAAAGATATGAAAGATGAAATTTTGGATGAAAATAAAACTTTGATGGAAAAAATGATGGAAAAAATCGAAAAGATGATGAAGGATTCGAACGCTGGTAATCAGAAGGCTATTGATGCTGGTAATCAGAAGGTGATTGATTCACTTGACACTATAAATAAATGAATTGATGATGGGAAAGATGGACTATCGGGGAGAATTGATAAGATGGAAAAAATTACTACGGACAGGTTCACGGCTGTGCTTGAAACAGTAGCTGCAAGTATGGCTACAATCACGGAATTGGAGAAAAATATGGCTCGAGTGGCTGAAGACATGGTGAAAATGAGGCGAGAACATGATCAAATGAAGCAAGAACATGCGCGAACTTCAGTACAGATGACGACTCAACTGGGGAAAGTTTCAGATAAATGCCTGGACCTGGAAGCTCGTTCTAGACGCCAGAATTTGAGAATTCTTGGAGTCTCAGAGGGAACTGAGGGAAGGGACATTCGTGAGTTTGCCATGGGCTTACTTAAACAACTGCTTAATCTCTCCAAAGAACCGAAAATTGAAGTGGCACACCATGTACCGAGATTTAAACCGAGATCTCAAGCTAGACAAGACCACCCACGACAGATTATTGTGAAATTGCGAGACATTTCAGAACTGGAAGAGGTGATGAGTAAAATCAAATATGGAGTGCAACTGAGGCTTGATAACGACATTATCAAAATATTCAGGGACTATCCGTATGAAATTGTGCAAAAGAGAAATCAATTCGGAAAGGCAAAAGAACTTTTAAGGGGGATGCAAGATGTGAGATACGGTGTCTTTTATCCAGCTAAAATGCGCAGCTCTTATAATGGACGTGAAAGATCATTTGTAAACCCGGAGGATGCGTACAAATATGCCCAGAGCATCGTTGAAAAGTAGCGACATAGATGGTATGAACAAAGTTTTTTATTGGAATTCCACAGTTAATGGAGGATCGGCAGCTCAGAACCATTTCATGTAGTGTTTTGTTTAGGAAGGCGAGACTGGTTATCTGTGGAATTTTAACTCAAGGACATTCTGTGTTCCAAACGAAGTAAACAGCCAAACCGAAGAGAATGGACTATACCAGAAGCATTAATTGTTTAATAGATTATAATATTATATCCAATTGTAAGAATTGATCCTATTAACAACTTAACAATTTAACAAGTTATCAATATTAAACTAGAATAGTAACGGACGCTAACAAAAAAAATAACGAACTAACAGAACTAACATACATTTTTACTAAATCTAAACCTTATCTATAACTGGGAGGAGGGGATGAGAAACGAGCACCTGGCTCAGGTCCAGGAGCACGTTTCATTAACCCCTTCAACCAACAGTTGATTATTATTGAAGGTAAAATCATTTGTTTAATAATTAGTAGATAAAATTGCGATATATATATGATATGTTATAATGAAATATATAGGGTAAATTTGTATTATATATCTGATTGTGAGGCCCCATCCTATTATGTTATGATTAACCAAGGGTGCGGAGTTATTTGTTTAACATCAACAATGGAAGTCGAAACAAGGTTTTCTCCCACCTACAGGTGGGCCACTTGTTACAGTGTCAACCATTTTAGACACTGTATTTTCACTTTTTCACTTTTTTAAAAATTATTATTATTACCACATAAAGTCACATGTTTGTGTTTTGTGTTTAGTGATAAGCGTAAAAGGGATATGCCAACAAAACTTAGTAATGCAAAGGTTCCCCCAATACCCAAAGACCTGAGACATGGATGCACCGCAAGATTTAAAGGTATTATAATTATTCAAAATGCAAGGTTAAACAAATGAACCTAGGAGGAGTCTCATTCTGCAGTTGGAATATAAGAGGTATTAATGAACCTATTAAAAGGGGTAAGATATTAGCTCAGCTGAAACTGTACAATTCTGACATCATTTTCTTACAAGAAACTCATCTAAAATCCCAGGATCAAGCTAGGTTGAGGGCGAAATGGATAGGTCAAATATATCATTCTTCATATACTTCGAAATCTAGGGGTACGTCAATCATTATTAGAAAAGGTATACCATTCAAAGCAAAGAATACCATAACAGACATTGAAGGGAGATATTTGATAGTTACCGGAGAAATTCATGATACTCCAATTACCTTGGTAAATATATACGAGCCTAACTTTGACAATCCTCATTTTTTCAATAAAATTCTGAACATAATCGCAGAGTTTAATTATCAAAATGTTATAATAGGAGGAGACTTTAACTGTGTTTTAGATCCGTATTTAGACAAATCAAGCCAAAAACAGAGAGGGAATACGAAATCTAAAACTAGTGAACTTTTAAATACTTATATAAATAATACTAATATAACAGATGTTTTGAGAATTGCTAATCCGACTTGCAGGGAATACTCGTTTTATTCAATGGTACACAAAACATACTCACGTATAGATTATTTCCTGGTGGATACAAAATTAATCCCTCACACTGTGAACCCAGCATACCATACAAATTTGATTTCAGACCATTCACCACTAACTTTATTTTTAAAACTGGAAGGAATGTCTAAGAATAAATCGTTTTGGAGATTCAATTCTCAAATCCTAAAAGATCCGCAAGCGAGTATATATTTAAAAGAACAAATGGACGTCTTTTTTGAAATAAATGACACTCCAGATATATCGCCTACTTTACTATGGGAATCTTTTAAAGCATTTATTAGAGGTGTTATAATCTCATACCAAGCTTTTCAAAACAAAAAGAATAAGAATGAACAAAGACAGTTAGAAGAACTTATTAGACAAATGGATATAGATAATGCTAAAGATCCATCAATAGATAAACATAATAAAATAATAATTTTGAAATTTAAATTAAATAAACTATTATCAGCCCAACTTATAAGACTTTTCCAAATTACAAAACAGGAAGACTTTGAATTTGGGGATAAACCGCATAAACGTTTTGCTCGTCAGCTAAAAAAACGAGAAAAAGAACATATGATCCAAAAGATTAAATCAGATAGAGGGGAATTACTAACCATACTGAAGGATATTAATAAAAGATTTGCGCAATTTTATGAGAATTTGTACACATCTAAAATGACAACGGACTCCAATAAAATTACAGAGTTCTTGGATAATTGTAATCTTCCAAAGTTAGAGTTGAAGGAACAAGAGGAATTGGGTGCACAAATTTCAATCAAGGAATTAGAAGACACAATAAATTCATTAAAGAATAGAAAAACTCCAGGTCCTGATGGATTTACTAATGAATTCTATAAAAGCTTTTATGACAAAATTATTCCACGGTTACAAAAAATGTATCAATATGCTTTTAAAAAACAAATATTACCTGATACATTAGCTGAATCAACGATCACACTAATACTTAAAAAAGACAAAGATATAGAAGAACCGGGTTCATATAGAGCTATAGCATTGTTAAATACAGATCAAAAAATATTAGCGAAAACATTAGCTAGAAGATTAAGTAAATATATTAGTAAATTAATAAACCCAGATCAGACGGGGTTTATCCCTAAGAGATATTCATCTAATAATATGAGACGTCTACTCAATATAATGCACTCACACAAAATTGAAGAACAAGAATTATCAATTATTTCGCTGGACGCTGAAAAAGCATTTGACCAAGTAGAATGGAATTATATGGATAAAGTATTACAAAAATTCCAACTGGGTGAGAATTTTATTTTATGGAGTTTTGATGACTTCTAAAAGATATTTGGGTAGATACATGGATAGGAAGGGCTTACAGGGTTAATACAAGCAAGATGTGGCCAGTAGTGGGATATGGGACCTCCACCTCCAACGGGATCCCGCTACTGTCCACATCTTCCCATCTCGACCCCTTTCTGCTTTCCGCAGAGACCGTTCCCTCCGTATCTCCCTGGTCGACTCGTCCCTTCTCACCCATACCACCCCCTCCCCAGGTACTTTCCCCTGCAACTGCAGGAGATGCAACACCTGTCTCTTTACCTCCCAACTTGACTCCATCCAAGGACCCAAGCAGTCTTTCCAGGTGAAGCAGAGGTTCACCTGCACCTCCTCCAACCTCATCTATTGCATCCGCTGCTCTAGGTATCAACTTCTCTACATCGGCGAGACCAAGCGCAGGCTCGGCGATCGTATCACTGAACAACTCTGCTCAATCTGTCTTAACCTACCTGATCTCCCGGTGGCTCAGAACTTCAACTCCCCCTCCCATTCCCAATCTGACCTTTCTGTCCTGGGCCTTCTCCATTGTCAGAGTGAGGCCCATTGCAAATTGGAGGAACAACACCTCATATTTCGCTTGGGTAGTTTACACCCCAGCAGTATGAGCATTGACTTCCCTAACTTCAGATAGCCCTTACTTTCTCTCTCCATCCCCTTCCCAGTTCTCCCACTAGTCTTACTGTCTCCGACTACATTCTATCTTTGTCCCGCCCCCTGCCCTGTCATCAGTCTGAAGAAGGGTCTCGACCCGAAACGTCACCCATTCCTTCTCTCCAGAGATGCTGCCTGACCCGCTGAGTTACTCCAGCACTCTGTGAAACGTCACCTATCCATGTTCTCCAGAGATGCTGCCTGACCCGTTGAGTTACTCCAACATTCTGTGTCTCATTGCGTATGTGTTCACTTTTTTAATTGGGATTTACAGTATGCATAATGTTTAATTGATGCCAACTGTATCTAAATTGATTTAACTGCATCTAATTACACGTGCACTGATTTAATTGAAATTGACTGCATAAACATTAAATTAATTGTATACTCACAGATTTAATTGATCTTAACTATACACACAATGATTTAAAGTGTACATAATATATGCACGCTGATTATAGTGTACACTGAAAACACACAAAGTGATTTAATTAACACTAGAGTGTGCACAAACTCACACTCGTTGTGCAGTCATAGTTTTAATTGAGATCAGATGCACACATACGGTACCACAATAATCATTGGGGCCAATTATAAATAGATAAAATTGTGATAATCATCCATAAAAATATGTACTTTAAACAGAAACAGATTTCATCGAATAACTGTGCAGAATCATAATAGATAGATGATTGTATCATTATGAATGCAGGTGAAATTGAAGATAAGAAGATAAGAACTCAGTTTGCCCAATATTTGGTTGGGAGAAAACACATTATGATAAACCAGGGTATGAGGTAATGTAGATGGATGATAAGAGAAGGCAAAATGAAAGAGGTGAACACGTATGCATTTTAAATGAATGTATACATATTATTCCATATTTTACACAGGGCATGCATTTCCTTTAGATATTTATCTTAATTCTTGCGGTATGTTTCTCAGAAGATTGAACATATCCGGGTATGTCGATTAATACTCTCTTAAACCTCTGCTGAAAGAATGGGTCAACTGGGCTTGTATTCGCTGGAATTTAGAAGGATGAGGGGGGATCTTATAGAAACATATAAAATTATTAAAGGATTGGACAGGCTAGATGCAGGAAAAATGTTCCCGATATTGGGGGAGTCCAGAACCAGGGGTCACAGTTTAAGAATAAGGGGTAGGCCATTTAGGACTGAGATGAGGAAAGACTTTTTCACCCAGAGAGTTGTGAATCTGTGGAATTCTCTGCCACAGAAGGCAGTGGAGGCCGATTCACTGGATGTTTTCAAGAGAGAGTTAGATTTAGCTCTTAGGGCTAAGGGAATCAAGGGATATGGGGAGAAGGCAGGAACGGGGTACTGATTGTGGATGATCAGCCATGATCACATTGAATGGCGGTGCAGGCTCAAAGGGCCGAATGGCCAACTCCTGCACCTATTGTCCATGTTTCTATGTACAGGTGTACAGTGGAGAGCCGACTGACTGGGTGCATCACGGCCCGGTTCAGCAACTCGAACGCCCAGGAACAAAGGAGATGACAGAGAGTGGTGGACGCTGCCCCGGTCCATCACGGATACTGACCTCCCCACCATCGAAGGGATCTACAGGAAGCCCAGTCACAAAAAGGCAGCCAGCATCATCAGAGACCCACACCACCCTGGCCACGTTCTCATCTCATTCCTACCATCGGGAAGAAGGCACAGGAGCCTGAAAACCGTGACCTCCAGGTTCAAGAACAGCTTCCTCCCCAACAACAACCACACAACACTAACAAAACCATAGACAGACAAAAATGCTGGAGTAACTCAGCGGGACTGGCAGCGTCTCTGGAAAGAAGTAATGGGTGACGTTTCGGGTCGAGACCCCGCAGACTGAAGGAGGGTCTCGACCCGAAACGTCACCCATTCCTTCTCTCCGGAGATGCTGCCTGACCCGCTGAGTTACTCCAGCTTTTTGTGTCTATCTTCGGTTTAAACCAGCACTCTGGACTTCGGGCTTTAGTTGAACTATTAATGGGGTTCATACATGACTGAGTGTTTAAGAAGGGACTGCAGATGCTGGAAAATCGAAGGTAGACAAAAGTGCTGGAGAAACACAGCGGGTGCAGCAGCATCTATGGAGCGAAGGAAATAGGCAACGTTGCCTATTTCCTTCCGGGTTTCGGCCTGAAACATTGCCTATTTCATTCAGGGTTTCGGCCTGAAACGTTGCCTATTTCATTCTGGGTTTCGGCCCGAAACGTTGCCTATTTCCTTCAGGGTTTCGGCCCGAAACGTTGCCTATTTCCTTCCGGGTTTCGGCCTGATACGTTACCTATTTCCTTCGCTCCATAGATGCTGCTGCACCCGCTGAGTTTCTCCAGCACTTTTGTCTACCTTCATACATGACTAATTTTTTGTTTGTTTATTACATGTTATCTGTGTGTGTGTGTGTGTGTGTGTTATGTTTACAGGACTGTTATGCTGCTGCAAGTAAGAATTCCATTGTTCCGTTGTGGCACTTATAACAATTAAACACTCTTGACTCCTCTCAGGTGCTGTTCCAGAGCAGTAGACCCCATAAATGCTGGGATGTTATTCCCTAGAGCACAGGAGGCTGGGGGGTGATCGTATATAAAATTATGAGGGGAATAGATAGGATGAATGCACAGAGTCTTTTAAGTAAGTAAGTAAGTTTATTGGCCAAGTATTCACATACAAGGAATTTGCCTTGGTGCTCCGCCCACAAGTAACAACATGACATACAGTGGCAGTTACGAATGACTCAGAAAACACTAAACATTAATAATAATAAAACATTAATGATAAAACACCATTGATCAAACATGTGAACCAACAATATACCAGATCAAAGGGAGGCTACAGATTTTTGGCTGTTGAGTAGAGCTACTACTCGTGGATAAAAACTGTTTTTATGTCTGGCTGTGGCAGCTTTGACAATCCGGAGTCGCCTTCCAGAGGGAAGTGATTCAAAGAGTTTGTGGCCAGGGTGAGAGGGGTCAGAGATGATCTTGCCCGCTCGCTTCCTGGCCCTTGCAGTGTACAGTTCATCAATGGAGGGAAGGTTGCAGCCAATAATCTTCTCTGCTGATCGGACGATTCGCTGCAGCCTCCAGGTGTCGTGCTTGGCGGCTGAGCCAAACCAGAGTAGGGGAATCAAGAACCAGAGGGCATAGGTTTAAGGTGAGAGGGGAAAGATGTACTGGGAACATGAGGGGCGAATGTTTCAGGCACAAGGTGGTGGGTGTATGGAACATGCTGCCAGAGGAGGTAGTTGGGGCATGTACTATAACAACATTTAATAGTGTTTGGACAGGTTCATGTATAGGAAAGGTTTAGAGGCAATATGTGGGAAAATGCTGCCTAGATTAGAAAGTATTAACTATGCCGAGAAATTGGACAAACTTAGATTGTTTTTTCTGGAGCAATGTGTACTGAGGGGGGAGCTGAAGGCAGTTTGTAAAATGATGAGAGGCATGGACTGGGTAGACAGTCAGAACCTTTTTCCCAGGGTGGAAAGGTCAAAGACTAGAGGGCATAACTTTAAGGCGAGAGGGGCAAAGTTGGAAGAAGATCTCATAGAGTCATAGAGTGATACAGCGTGGAAACAGGCCCTTTAGCCCAACTTGCCCAGACCGCCCAACATGTCCCAGCTACACTAGTCATAGAGTGATACAGTGTGGAAGCAGGCCCTTCAGCCCAACTTGCCCACACTGGCCAACATGTCCCAGCTACACTAGTCATAGAGTGATACAGTGTGAAAACAGGCCCTTCGGCCCAACTTGCCCACACCGGCCAACATGTCCCAGCTACACTAGTCCCACCTGCCAGCATTTGGTCCATATCCCTCCAAACCTATCCTATCCATGTACTGTATCTGTCTAACTGCTTCTTAAATGTTGGGATAGTCCCTGCCTCAACCACCTCCTCTGGCAGCTTGTTCAAATTAACCCACCACCAAAGATGCATGGGGCAAGTTTTTTTTACCACAGGAGTGGTGGGTGCCTGGAATGTGCTTCCAGGGATGGACATTGTAGGCTGATGGCCCCAGTTTCGGTTGCTAATATGGGACATTGAATACTGACAAGGATGCAATATGGTAAAGGTTTTCAGTAGCATCAACTTTTATAAGTGGTTCTATGCTCAGTGCTCAGAAATCTCTCGGTTAGAAGTAATGCCTCTCACAGCAGTTTCCATTCTGCCGGCTTCCCATCCTTTCATAACAATTATGGAATCAATAATCCATTGTTCAGATGAAAGAACCACATCTCTCTGCAAATATTGATTCTTTTGGTGTTTGAAACGCTTCTGCAATTAAGCTTGCCATTTTATACACTTACTTAAACACAGATCTCTTGAACTTATGGAGGAAAACCACAGCTCATGTTGGATCAAAGATGACTTCTGAAAATCATGGCCCTAATGGGAGAATGCAAACTTGCAAGTACACTTGTGGTGAAAATGAAGAGCAACACTGTAATAAATGACAAGTTATTGATCGAAGAATGTGCTGAAGTCAGTAGACATGAAGATTTCTAATGCAATTAGAATTCCCGATGTTGGGGGAGCCCAGAACCAGGGGCCACAGTTTAAGAATAAGGAGTAAGCCATTTAGAACGGAGACGAGGAAACACTTTTTCTCGCAGAGAGTTGTGAGTCTGTGGAATTCTCTGCCTCAGAGGGCGGTGGAGGCAGGTTCTCTGGATGCTTTCAAGAGAGAGCTAGATAGGGCTCTTAAAGATAGGGGATATGGGGAGAAGGCAGGAACGGGGTACTGATTGTGGATGATCAGCCATGATCACATTGAATGGCGGTGCTGGCTCGAAGGGCCGAATGGCCTACTCCTGCACCTATTGTCTATTGTCTATTGTCTATTGTCTAATTAGTGTAAAATTGCATGCGATCATCATTGGGAACGGGAGGACAAAATGTGTAGGAAGGAACTGCAGATGCTGGTTTACACCGAAGATAGACACATCACCTCGTCTGATGAAGGGTCACCTGAAGTATCACCATTCCATGTTCTCCAGAGATGCTGC
>CM075979.1:89055080-89089356 GCA_038087875.1 Malacoraja senta | reverse complement strand
CTGTCCAGGGGGGGTGGGTGGGGGGGGCACTCAGCAGGGCCGGTTCAGAGCCGCTATAGCTCTTGGAATAAAGCTGTTTCTGAGTCTGGAGGTTCGGGCGTAGAAGGCCTTGTAACGTCTGCCGGAGGGAAGTAGTTCAAACAGTCCGTTACAAGGGTGTGATGAGCCCTTATGGATGCTGACGGCCTTCCTGAGGCACCGTGTGTGGTAGATGCCCTCCAAGGCTGGTAGCTCTGTCCCAATGATCCTCTGCGCTCTGTGGACGACCCGCTGAAGAGCTCTCCTCTGCGCCTCCGTGCAGCTGAGATACCACACAGAGATGCCATACGTTAATATGCTCTCTGTGGTGCAGCGGTAGAAAGTTGTCAGCAGCTGTTGGGGCAGACCAGTCTTTTTTAATGTCCTCAGGAAGAACAGTCGTTGCTGTGCCTTCTTGACCAGCGCAGCGGTGTTGGTGGACCATGTGAGGTCCTCTGAAATGTGAGTGCCCAGAAACTTAAAGCTGGACACTCTCTCCACACTTTCCCCGTAAATGGAGATTGGGGCGTATTCTCCATTATGGGACCTCCTGAAGTCAATAATCAGCTCCTTGGTCTTGGAGGTGTTTAGTGACAAGTTGTTATGAGCGCACCAGTCCGCCAGGTTCTGCACCTCCGCTCTGTATTTTGTTTCATCACCGTTGGTGATCAGCCCAATCACTGGTGTGTCGTCTGCAAACTTCACGATGGTGTTGGTGTCGAATGCAGGGACACAGTCGTGAGTGAAGAGGGAGTAGAGCATGGGGCTTAGTACACAGCCCTGTGGTGTGCCGGTGCTCAGGGTGATAGTGGAGGACAGGTGCGGGCCCAGTCTCACTGCCTGCGGTCGCTCTGTCAGAAAGTTCAGGATCCAATCGCATATCGGCGAGCTGAGGCCTAGCTGGTGGAGTTTGGTGGTGAGCTTGGTGGGGATGACCGTATTGAATGCAGAGCTATAGTCAATGAAGAGCACCCTCACATACGTGCCCTGTCTGTCCAGGTGAGTCAGGACAGTGTGAAGAGCCAGAGAGATGGCATCCTCTGTTGATCTATTTGCCCTGTATGCAAATTGATGGGAGTCCAGTGAGGCAGGGATGCTGGATTTGATATGGGAGAGGACCAGCCTTTCGAAGCACTTCATTGGGATTGGAGTTAGGGCAACCGGGCGGTAGTCGTTCAGGTTGGTGACTTTGGACTTTTCGGCACCGGCACTATGGCGGCTGTTTTCAGGCACTTGGGGACCGTTGTCAGGGATAGAGACAGATTGAAGATTCTGGTGAATACCTCCGCCAGCTGTACAGCACAGTCCTTTAGTACCCTTCCCTGGACTCCATCCAGGCCTGCAGCCTTGCGTGGATTGATCCTACGCAGAGCACACTGTACCTCCTGGGAGCTCAGTGTTAAGGCCTGTCCCTCCACCATGACCGGGGTCATTCCACTCCTGGTGGTGTTGCCAGTTTCGAACCGGGCAAAGAAAGAAGGTGTTTAGTTCGTTGGCCAGTGTGATATCACCGATTAAAAGAAAGATTAGAGAGGGGAAAGGTTTAGGATGGGAGAGTAAAGATTTAATAGGAACCTGAGGGGCAACTGTTTCACACAGAGGGTGGTGGGTGTATGGAACGAGCTGCCGGTGGAAGTAGTTGAGGAAGTTACCATAACAACATTTAAAAGGCGTGGATAGGAAAGGTGTAGAGGGATATGGGACAAATGTGGGTAAATGGGACTGGCTTAGATGAGGCATCTTGGTCGGCCATGGCCGGGGTTATTCCACTCCTACCTCCTCTGGCAGCTTGTTCCATACACCCACCACCCTTTCTGTAAAAATGTTGCCATTGCTCCTACTAAATCTCCACCCCCTCCTCCCCCCCTCTTCTCCCCTTCCCCCCCTCCTCCATCCCCACCTCCTCCCCCCCTTCCTCCCCTTCCCTCCCTCCCTCCTCCCCCCTCCTCTCTTCCTCTCCCCCTCCCCCTCTCCTCCCCCCCTCTCCTCCTCCCCCCTCTCCTCCTCCCCCCCTCTCCCCGCCCTCACTCCTCCCCCTCCCTCTCCCCCCACTCTTCCCCCTACCCCACCTCCCCCCCACTCTCCCCCCTCCTCCCCCCTCTCCCCACCCCCACTCTTCCCCCTCCCCCACCCCACTCTTCCCCCTCCCCCCCTCTCCCCACCCCCTCTCCCCCCCACTCTTCCCCCTCCCCCACCCCACTCTTCCCCCTCCCCCCCTCTCCCCCCCTCCCTCTCCCCCCCCACTCTTTCCCCTCCCCCTCCCTCTCCTTAAACCCCTGTCTTCCGGTTCTCGATTCCCCTACTCCGGGCAAAAGGGGTCGACTCAATCTGAGCCCCTCATGATTTTATACACCTCTCTGTACAATCACCCCTCAACCTTCTGCGCTCCATGGAATAAAGTCCCAGCTTGCCCAGCCCCTCCTTGTAGCTCAGGCCCTCGAGTCCTGGCAACGTGCTCGTAAATCGTCTCTGAAGAAAGGTCTCGACCTGAAAATCCACAGATCCCTTTTCTCCACAGATACTGCCTGCGTTACTCCAGATTTGTTTGTGTATCTTCAGTTTAAACAAGCATTGGGCAGTTCGTTCCTACACATTCTCTGCTCCCTTGCCAGCTTTACAACATCTTTCCGGGAGGTAGAGTCGCTTTCAGGGAACTATGTACCTTCACTCCGAGATGTCTCTGCTCTACAGCAGTGCCCTGGGCCCTGTCATTCAAGTGTCACGAGAATCCAGTGTTTTTATTGTACTTTGTCCCGAAACGGAACAATTGAAATTCTTCCTTGCAGCAGCACCACAGATATGTAAACATGTGCAGGAAGGAACTGCAGATGCTGGTTTAAACCGAAGATAGACGCAATAGGCTGGTGTAACTCAGCGGGACAGGCAGCATCTCTGGAGAGAAGGAATGGGTCGAGGCCCCTTTTCTGAAGAAGGATCTCGACCAGAGACGTCACCCATTCCTTCTCTCCAGAGATGTAAACATGTTACTCTGTAAAACCCACAATAAACAACAACAAAAATAGTTTGGTGTATATATTTTTTTAAACAGACAATATATAGTACTACAAAGTCAAAAATAATATCCTCGGGCCTATTTAGTTTGGAGCCTATTTGGAGGTTGTAGTGTTTAATAGCCTGGTGGTTGTAGGTCCTGTGAAGGTCCAGCCCTGGTTTGACTTCCTAAAATGCACCACCTCCCACTTACATTTATCTAAAAAGTTTGTAATTTTACTATCTTCTGTTTTGGTTTTTGATGTGTATAAATTTTGATAAAATTGAACAAATCTTTTATTGATATCTTTAGGTAGTGTTAGTAATTCACCATTCTCGGATTTAATTTTATTTATAGTATTTTCCTTTTCCTGTTTTTTCAATTGACGCGCTAACAGCTTATGTGGTTTGTCACCAAACTCAAAATGTTCCTGTTTTGTAATTTGGAATAATCTTATTACTCTTGCCGAGAGAATTCGGTTAAGTTTAAATTTCAGTAGTATTATCTTATTATGTTTATCTATAGTGGGATCTTTAGCATTATCTAACTCTAACTGTCTTATTTCTTGTTCTAACAGCATCTGTTCTGTTTTATTCTTCTTATTTTGAAAAATTTCATATGAAATTATAATTCCTCTAATAAATGCTTTAAAAGTTTCCCATATTAAAGAAGGTGAGGTACCTGGTGTATAATTTATCTCAAAAAATGATATCATTTGTTGTTTCAAATATTGATAACCCTGTAAGTCATTTAATATATATGTGTTAAACCTCCAAAAAAAATTATTTCCCGGCATTCCTTCAAATTTTACTAAAAAAGTCAATGGAGAGTGATCAGAAATACCACCTCCCACTTGTCTGCAATAAACTCCACTAGCCATTCCTCAGCACACTTGCCTGGCTGATCAAGATCCTGCTGCAATATGTGATCACCATCATCCCTATTTAAGATCCTGCCCACATCGCTCTTGAGCTAATAGTTAGCCCGATCATGCCTTATTGGATACTGCTTGTTTAAATCCACAAATCCATGGTGGTGCAGCGGTAGAGTAGCCACCTCACAGCGCCAGGAACCCGGGTTCGATCCTGGCCGCGGAGTTTGCACGTCCTCCCCGTGGCCTGCGTGGGTTTTCTCCGGGATCTCCGGTTTCCTCCCACACTCCAAAGACGTACAGGCTTGTCGGTTAATTGGCTTGGTGTAATTGTAAATTGTCCCTAATGTGTGTTAGGGTAATGTGCGGAGATCGCTGGTCGGCGCGGACTCGGTGGGCCGAAGGGCCTCGTTCCGCACTGTATTTCTAAACTTGAGAGGGAAGCGTTCACTCTCTGATATCTACTGTATTGTTTCAAACAGGGGATTTGTGTTTCGGTTTGGCGTGCTGTCATCCTGACAGTGAAACACCAGCATGAATTGTCTCCAGTTCATTGAGCCAGTACGGTTCGGGAATAATAATCATTGTCAGAGGAGTCGTTCGTTTCATGAGCAGACACATTGCTGGGGAATGTACTTCACATTGCCTGAGAAAGATAACCTTGACAGTGAAGGTATTTAAAAAAAATAAAGAATTTCAACTTTAAACAAAACAGAAAGAACATTTCGAAGGTAGACACAAACAGCTGGAGTAACTCAGCGGGGCAGGCAGCATCTCTGGAGAGAAGGAAAGGGTGACGTTTCAATAGACAATAAACAATAGGTGCAGGAGTAGGCCATTCGGCCCTTCTAGCCAGCACCGCCATTCAATGTGCTCATCCCCAATCAGTACCCCGTTCCTGCCTTCTCCCCATATCCCCTGACTCCGCTATTTTTAAGAGCCCTATCTAGCTCTCTCTTGAAAGTATCCAGAGAACCTGCCTCCTCTGCCCTCTGAGGCAGAGAATTCCACAGACTCACAACTCCCTGTGTGAAAAAATATTTCCTCATCTCTGTTCAAAATGGCTTACTCCTTATTCTTAAACTGTGGCCCCTGGTTCTGGACTCCCCCAACATCGGGAACATGTTTCCTGCCTCTAGTGTGTCCAAACCCTTAACAATCTTATATGTTTCAATAAGATTCCCTCTCATCCTTCTAAACTCCAGAGTGTACAAGCCCAGCCGCTCCATTCTCTCAGCATATGACAGTCCCACCATCCCGGGAATTAACCTGGTGAACCTACGCTGCACTCCCTCAATAGTTTCGGGTCGAGACCCTCCTTCAGACCTCCTTCAACATGTAAACTTTCACAGCCCCGCAGCTGGTGACAAGTCTGGGCACCTGTGGGATGGTCCCAACACAAATGGATCACTTCTCTGTGGAATGAAAGGGGTGCGTTGCTCACAACACACAGCTGAAAGACAAACCCTAAAGCAGATTCTACAAGCAGATAATTAAACTGGTTGATGAGGGCAGACACAACATGTAGGAGTAACTCAGCAGGACAGGCAGCATCTCTGGGTGACGTCTCGGGTCAAGACATTCTTCAGACGAGGGGACTGGTCTCATGAGGGGAATATTACCAACTCAGATCTTTAGGACCTGTTTAATGCATCCCGCCACCAGTGATGTCTTACACAGGACCCAGAAGTTGATTCCACAGAGAATATAGAACAGTACAGCACAGGAACAGGCCCTTCGGCCCACAATGTCCGTGACGAACATGATGGCAAGACCAACTCTTATCTACCTGCCAGTGATCCATATCCCTCCATTCCCTGCATATCCATGTGGCTTTCCAAAAGCTCAAAATGTGGCTCTTAACCACCACTATTATCACTCATATCTGCCTGTACCACCACCCCTGGCAGCGTATACCAGGCACCCACCACCCTCTGTGTAAAAGGACTTGTCCCACACATCTCCTTTAATCTTAAAGCTGTGCCCTCTAGTAGTTGATTTTTCCATCCTTGGAAAAAAAATCTGACTGTTCCAGTCTGAAGAAGGGTCACGACCCGAAATGTCACCTATCCATCCACGTTCTCCACAGATGCTGCCTGACCCGCTGAGTTACTCCAGCACTCTGTGAAACGTCACCTATCCATGTTCTCCACAGATGCTGCCTGACCCGCTGAGTTACTCCAGCACTCTGTGAAACGTCACCTATCCATGTTCTCCACAGATGCTGCCTGACCCGCTGAGTTACTCTGGCACAGTGTACTTCTGTGCTTTGTAAGCTATACGGAACCACACTATAAATGATAAGGTAGACCAAAATGCTGGAGAAACTCAGCGGGTGCGGCAGCATCTATGGAGCGAAGGAAATAGGCAACGTTTCGGCCCGAAACCCTTACGGGTTTCGGCCCGAAACGTTGCCTATTTCCTTCCGGGTTTCGGCCCGAAAGGTTGCCCATTTCCTTCGCTCCACAGATGCTGCCTGACCCGCTGAGTTACTCCAGCACTCTGTGAAACGTCACCTATCCATGTTCTCCACAGATGCTGCCTGACCCGCTGAGTTACTCCAGCACTCTGTGTCTTTTCTTGTTTTGAATTGTCTGCTAAGGTTAGATGTAAAAAGACACAAAGTGCTGGAGTAATTCAGAATCTCTGGAGAACATGGGTCCGAAGAAGGGTATTGACCCCAAAATGGCCTCCATCCATGTTCTCGGCAGATGCTGCCTGACCCGCCGAGTTACTCCAGTGCTTTGCGTCTTTCTTTGTAAACCAGCACCTGCAGTTCCTTGCTTCTGGAAAAAAAGGGCACAACCTGTCTGATGTCCGTATATTACAAGCAAAAAAGTGCGCCTTAAGGGAAATAAATATCTGGGAAGACATCAAGCATGAAGGATTAAAGTATATATTCAGTGGCCAGTACAATAACTGTAGACAGAGTAGCCCATTAACTATAGCAGGGAGCGATAATGGTTAATAGAATTACTCTTCAAAGGGAGTGTAGAACAGTAAGGTCAGGAAGATTTGTTTGAGAATTGCCATCTTTGTAGTAAACAACTGTAATTGCCATTGAAAGGGACTCACTTCAAAGGATTCAGGAACAAATATGTCAGACGATCTCATCTGTGAAATGTAGCATTGATGTAAAATGGAAAGATAATTTCAAGCAGTTCTTTGGAGCGCTCTAAAGAGAATACGGAAGGCACGCTCGAGAAGAGGAATTAATCTTTGCTCCCTCGCACGTGTGAGAGAATCGGACAGCAATTTTATTTGTTACAACATTCTACAATCAACGCGGACAAAGATAATCTTGCCCGATGGACAATACGTTTGCGTGTCCACAAGGTAAGGGAATCGAGGACCAGAGGACATTGGTTTAACCATATAACCATATAACCATATAACAATTACAGCACGGAAACAGGCAATCTCGGCCCTTCTAGTCCGTGCCAAACACTTACTCTCACCTAGTCCCATCTACCTGCACTCAGACCATAACCCTCCATTCCTTTCCCGTCCATATACCTATCCAATTTATTTTTAAATGATAAAAAATGAACCTGCCTTCACCACTTCCACTGGAAGCTCATTCCACACAGCTACCACTCTCTGAGTAAAGAAGTTCCCCCTCATGTTACCCCTAAACTTTTGTCCCTTAATTCTCAAATCATGTCCTCTTGTTTGAATCTTCCCTACTCTCAATGGAAAAAGCTTATCCACATCAACTCTGTCTATCCCTCTCATAATTTTAAAGACCTCTAAGGTCCCCCCTTAACCTTCTGCGCTCCAAAGAATAAAGACCTATCTTGTTCAACCTTTCTCTGTAACTTAGGTGCTGAAACCCAGGCAACATTCTAGTAAATCTCCTCTGTACTCTCTCACTTTAAGGTGAAGGGGAAAAGATTTAATAGGAATCTGAGGGATAACATTTTCCACACAAAGGGTGGTGGGTGTATGGAACAAGCTGCCAGAGGAGGTAGTTATGACAATAGACTGTACAACTGCAGAAGGACCTCTTTGCTCCTATATTTGACTCCTCTCGTTATAAAGGCCAACATGCCATTCGCTTTCTTCACTGCCTGCTGTACCTTCATGCTTACTTTCATAGACTGATGTACAAGGACCCCCAGATCCCGTTGTACTTCCCCTTTTCCCAACTTGACGCCATTTAAGGCTGGGACTATCCCAACTTTCAAGAAACAGTGAGACAGGCACTTGCCCACACCGGCCAACATGTCCCACCTGCCCGCGTTTGCTGGAAAATCGAAGGTAGACAAAATTGCTGGAGAAACTCAGCGGGTACGGCAGCATCTATGGAGCGAAGGAAATAGGCAACATTTCGGGCCGAAACCCGAAAGGGTTTCGGCCCGAAACGTTGCCTATTTCCTTCAGGGTTTCGGCCCGAAACGTTGCTTATTTCCTTCGCTCCATAGATGCTGCCGCACCTGCTGAGTTTCTCCAGCAATTGTATCACTCTGTGACTCGACTAAATGCAAGAAACTAAAGATAATTTTCCCCTCTGTGTCCAGTTGTATCGATTGTTGTCTCTAGAATTACACAGATTGAGAGGAGACAATAGACAATAGACAATAGGTGCAGGAGTAGGCCATTCGGCCCTTCGAGCCAGCACCGCCATTCAATGTGATCATGGCTGATCATCCCCAATCAGTTCCTGCCTTCTCCCCATATCCCCTGACTCCGCTATCTTTAAGATCCCTATCTAGCTCTTTCTTGAAAGTATCCAGAGAACCTGCCTCCAACCGCCCTCTGAGGCAGAGAATTCCACAGACTCACCACTCTCTGTGAGAAAAAGTGTTTCCTCATATCCGTCCTAAATAGCTTACCCCTATTCTTAAACTGTGGCCCCTGGTTCTGGACTCCCCCAACATCGGGAACATGTTTCCTGCCTCTAGCGTGTCCAAACCCTTAACAATCTTATACGTTTCAATAAGATCCTCTCTCATCCTTCTAAACTCCAGAGTGTACAAGCCCAGCTGCTCCATTCTCTCAGCATATGACAGTCTCGCCATCCCGGGAATTAACCTTGTAAACCTACGCTGCACTCCCTCTATAGCAAGAATGTCCTTCCTCAAATTAGGGGACCAAAACTGCACACAATACTCCAGATGTGGTCTCACTAGGGCTCTGTACAACTGCAGAAGGACCTCTTTGCTCCTATACTCAACTCCTTTTGTTATAAAGGCCAACATGCCATTCGCTTTCTCCACTGCCTGCTGTACCTGCATGCTTACTTTCATAGACTGATGAACAAGGACCCCCAGATCCTGTTGTACTTCCCCTTTTCCCAACTTGACACCATTTAGATAGTAGTCTGCCTTCCTGTTTTTGATACCAAAGTGGATAACCTCACATTTATCCACATTAAACTGCATCTGCCATGCATCTGCCCACTCCCCCAACCTGTCCGTGTCACCCTGCATTCACATAGACCTGATAGAAAGATATACAATTATGAGAGGCATAACAGAATAAACAGAATTTTACCCCAAAATCAACAGCTTAAAGAAGGTAAGTCTCTGTGAATCAATCATCGGACGGTTGCCTCGCTGTTTAAGGCACAGTTTAGCTCAACACTTTCAGCGACTGCTTTGTGCAATGCTCCAAGCCTGTGCTGGGATTGCGTGCATTGATTAGTTTGGCTGCTTTGTATTATCTGCCCTCTGTACGACAAACAAAGGGGAAATGAAGCTTCACATTTGCTGTAATCCATCAAAGGCATTCCCTGGACAACTAATCACCATCTCACCCTCGGCCTCTCCCAGCTGCGTAGGAGAAGGAGAGGTGTGTAGAGCAATTGTACCCCAACTATACCCTTCTATAGCGTGTATCGCCCCTTGCTTTACACAGATACACATGAATGAATGAATGAATAAGCTTATTGGCCAAGTATAGACAATAGACAATAGGTGCAGGAGTAGGCCATTTGGCTCTTCGAGCCAGCACCGCCATTCAATGTGATCATGGCTGATCATCCCCAATCAGTACCCCGTTCCTGCCTTCTCCCCATATCCCTGACCCCGCTATCTTTAAGAGCCCTATCTAGCTCTCTCTTGAAAGCATCCAGAGAACCGGCCTCCACCGCCCTCTGAGGCAGAGAATTCCACAGACTCACCACTCTCTGTGAGAAAAAGTGTTTCCTCGTCTCCGTTCTAAATGGCTTACTCCTTATTCTTAAACTGTGGCCCCTGGTTCTGGACTCCCCCAACATCGGGAACATGTTTCCTGCCTCTAGTGTGTCCAAGCCCTTAACAATCTTATATGTTTCAATGAGATCCCCTCTCATCCTTCTAAACTCCAGAGTGTACAAGCCCAGCTGCTCCATTCTCTCAGCGTATGACAGTCCCACCATCCCGGGAATTAACCTTGTAAACCTACGCTGCACTCCCTCAATAGCAAGAATGTCCTTCCTCAAATTAGGGGACCAAAACTGTAAAGAAGATTTATCAACAAATCGTTACTTTACTTCTGTTTATTCATACTGCAGCATTACAGAAGGCACTAGCTGTACGTGGTCTATCACAGGAACTAGAGAGCGATATGTGGGTGGGGAGGTTGTAATTATACTTGTGATATGGGGAGTGGTTAGTGGTGATGAGGTCACTATATTAAAGGCACATGCATATATCATCTACATCCTTCCCCTTGGAAACAAAAGGCAAACACAATAGTGACAGGGCGACCACGTCTCATGCGCTAGAATCAGTTAAGCAAAATCACCATATCGGACAGGCGGCTTGACAACACGTCCCGACCGGGTTCGCATCTCGCCATCCTCCCTTTCGGCAGGAAGAAGCGGCACAGGTGAGGACCGACGAACTGGAACGGGGGAACCGGGAGGGGACGGAGAAGACAAGGGCAGGAAGGCAGGAGGAGATGAGGGTTCAGCAGCGGGCAGCACGCGGGTAGGCGAGTGGGGACAAGCTGGAGAAGGATGGTCGACGAGATAGGACCTGGGCGACCCAGCAGAGCCGACGACGGTAGCGAGTTTGGAGTGACCGGAGGGGGTCTGCATGCGGACGACCTGTCCGGGGAAGAGGCGCGGCAGTGGGTGGCAGGACCTGTCATGGGAACGCTTCTGAACATCGTGCCTAAAGGGCAATGCATTCCTGAACAGCAGAAGGTTTGAGGACAGAGGGGATGAGGGAGCGCTGGGTCACTGGGATCGGGGGTCTGGTAGCGCGAGACATGAGCCGCTGAGCAGGGGAGCCCATGTTAGGGTCGCGGGAGATGTTGCGGAGGATGAGGAGGGCCAGATAGAAGTCGGAGTTGGACAAGCGACATTGTTCCAGCAAGTTCTTTGCACTGCGGACGGCGCGCTCGGCCAGACCGTTGCTTTGCGGGTACTCAGGGCTACTGGTGAAGTGGCGGAAGTTCCATCTGGATGCGAAAGCTTTAAACTCGGAGCTCGTGAATTGGCTGCCATTGTCCGACTGTAGGCTTGCCGGGGGGCCAAAAGTGCAAAAATGATGGCCCAACTTGTCGACAACGGCCGAAGAGGTGAGGGAGTGCAGCTGGTCGACCTCGAACCAGCTGGAGTAGGAGTCGACGACGACCAGGAAGTGTTTGCCCCACCACTCGAAAATGTCGACGGCAACCGCCATCCAGGACAGTTCGGGGGCAGGCCGCTGCAGGAGCGGCTGTCGCTGCTGGTGGGGGGCGAGACTGTTGCATGTGGAACACGAGGAGACCCTCTCCCGGATGTATTGAGCCATACCAGGCCAGTAGAACTGGCTCTGGGCATGAGACAAGGTGGCTTCGGCCCCAGGATGTCCGCGGTGAGCGACCTGAAAATAGTGGTCGTGCAGCGCAGCAGGCACGACAACCTTGTGACCCTTCACCACCACGCCGTCATGTAGTATGAGCTCGTCACGGACCAGGAATTAGGGCACCGCGCCAGCCGGCAAAGCGGAACGACGGTCGGGCCAGCCCCGCTGGATGACGGCAGAAAGCTGTTGTAGGGCAGGGTCATTGGCAGTGTGTTCAACCAGGGACTTCATCTGCTGTGAAGGGACAATATTCACATGGAGCACCAACAGGTCAGACATTTCATAGGGGTGGCGATCGGTGGATGTTAGCGGGGCGCAGGACAACGTGTCGGCCACGAACATGTCCTTGCCCTTACGATAAACCACATTGAAAGTGAAGCGCTGGAGCTGCAGCATCATGCGCTGCAGGCGGGATGAGGCAACGTGGATCGATTTGTTGAGAATGGTGACAAGCGGCTGGTGGTCAGTTTCGATGGTGAAAGTGTTGCCCAGGACGTAGTCCTTGAATTTGGAGCAGGCAAACACCACGGCCAGTAGCTCCTTCTCGATCTGCGCGTATTGTTGTTCGGCAGCGGTCATGGTGCGGGATGCGAAGGAGACAGGCAGCTGCAGGCCGTCATGGAGCTGTAGGCAGGCGGCACCTAGCCCGAACTGAGAGGCGTCGCAGGTGAGGATAATGGGACGCTGCAGGTCAAAAAACTTGAGTGTGGGGGTACTGATTAGCTTGGATTTAAGGATGTCGAAGGCTTTCTGGTGTTGGGGGAACCAAGCCCAGGCCGTGTCCTTCTTTATCAACTCCCTCAGGGGTGCGCTGAGTTCGCTGAGGTCGGGGATGAACTTCCCCAGGTAGTTTACCATGCCTAGGAAGCATTGCAGGCCTGCCACATTAGTAGGAGAAGACATCCTGGAGATGGCAGCCGTTTTCTGCGGGTCGGGTTTCAGCCCCGAGGCAGTGAATACATGCCCAACATACGTGACCTCCGGGACGCGGAATCGGCACTTCTTGGGGTTCAGTTTCAAGTTGATTTTCCGGGCCCGGTCTAGGACCTGGCGGAGGTTGAAGTCGTGTTCGGCGACATCCTTACTGTAAACGAGGATGTCGTCAACGATGATGGCGCACGGTAGATCGGTAAACAGCTGCTCCATTGTCCGTTGGAACACCTCGCTGGCAGAGTTGATTCCGAATGGCATTCGGAGGAACCGAAATCTGCCGAAGGGGGTGCTGAAAGTTGTTAGAATGGAGGACTGCTCGTCAAGTGGTATCTGCCAGAAGGAGCTCTTGGCATCGAGGACAGGAAAGATTGTGGCCGGACCAACCTGTGCAGCGACGTCCTCTACTGTTCTCATAGGGTAGTGCGGGCGTTTGATGGCCAGGTTGAGGTCCTTGGGGTTGATGCAAATGCGTATTTCACTTTTGTCCTTTTTCGCGGCAACAACCATGGTGGAGACCCACCTGGTGGGATCGCTGACCGCCTTTAGGATGCCCATTTTTACCATGCTGTGCAGCGTCGATTCTACTTTGTCCTTCATGGCGAAGGAGACACGGTGTGGAGCATGGACCACTGGCTCGACCTTGCGGTCGACTACAATCTTGTAGTTGCAGGGCAGCTTGCCCAGCTCATCATCAAAGCGGTCAGGGTATTCAGTCAACGGGTCCATGAGGGCCTGCACCTTGTGGATGTCACGGTGGAAGGAGACCAGGCCCAAGTCCTGGCATGCTTGGATGCCCAACAGGGTAATGCATTTGCGATCGAGGAGATAGAAAGTGAGGGGCCGAGAGGTGTCCAGTATCTTGCAGCGCAGAGTTGCCTTTCCCACAGGAATAAGCACCCCTCCCCCGTAAGCATGCAAAGATGAGCTATCCGAAAGAACCTTCTCATTAGTCCTTATCTTTTTGAAGAGGCTTGTTGACATAACATTCGCAACAGCTCCGGTATCAATCTTAGCAGTGAAGGTCGAGTTGTTCACAGTAACTCGAACTGAAGGGTCTGTTATCACAGCAGGTGCATCCAACACAGAAAACAGGCTGGTCTCCCCCTGAGAGGAGCCAGATTCAGACACAGACTGTTCATCGAAATAGCACTGGGAGCTGAGCTCGCTATCACCTTGTACCAAGTTGTTTAAAATACACCTCGGAGCAGCAAAAGACTTCCCACGGGAACGGCAAAGTGATTGAGTTTCTTGCAGTTGTTGCACGTTTGGCAAAGTTACAATTGGGGCACCTTTGCCAGGCACGTCCCCCGGGTCCAGTTCCAGACACCGGGGCGCGTCCCCCTGAAGCAGTGCCGGACACCGGGGGCCGTGGCGGGGTCGTGTTCAGCCGACGGCTGGTAGCGCTGGCAAAGTTAATGTCGTGATCAGCTGGTGACACCGCCTGGGTGACAGCTTCGGCTAAACAACAGGAGTGCATTGCCTCGTTAAAAGTCAGATCAGCCCGGCGCAAAAGTTCGGCCCTAAGCTTTTCATCGCGGAGACCGTAAACCAGAAGGTCCCTGGTCAGCTCCTCGGGGGTCAGCGTGTCAAGGCGGCACCGCCTGGCCAGGTGTCGCAGCGCAGCGACATAGTTCTCGGCGGATTCCCCGGGGTTCTGCCGCCGCCCGAACAATTTAAAACGTTCTAAAATGCAGTTTGATGGGATGTCACAAATCGCGGTAAACTTAGCCAACAAACATACCGGGTCCTGAGCAGATTCACCCGCAGCGTAGACGAAGAGGTCTGACCGAGCCAGGACTTCAGGACCAGCCAGGTTGAGAAGCAGAGATGCTTTAAGCTCTGGGGTGGCGGCAGGATGAGCGATAGTGACATAGTGGTCAAAGTCACGTCTGAAAACATCCCATCGATGGGCAATGTCAGAATCGAAAACGAGCTTTCGGGCTTTCGGCAAGAAGTGGCCATCACGATAAAATAAGAGGGTGGGGAGAACAGAAAAACTGGGACAAAAATAAACCAAATCACCGATAAACAGGAGGCGCAAGGGTAAGGGGGCTGACACCATGTAAAGAAATGTTATCGACACATTGTTACTTTACTTCTGTTTATTCATACTGCAGCATTACAGAAAGCACTAGCTATCTATCACAGGAACTAGAGAGCGATATGTGGGTGGGGAGGTTGTAATTATACTAGTGATATGGGGAGTGGTTAGTAGTGATGAGGTCACTATATTTAAGGCACATGCATATATCATCTACAAAAACTGCTCACAATACTCCAGGTGTGGTCTCACTAGGGCTCTGTACAACTGCAGAAGGACCTCTTTGCTCCTATATTCGATTCCTCTTGTTATAAAGGCCAACATGCCATTTGCTTTCTTCACTGCCTGCTGTACCTGCATGCTTAGCTTTCATAGACTGATGTACAAGTACTCACATACAAGGAATTTGCCTTGGTGCTCTGCCCGCAAGTGACAACATGACATACAGTGACGATTAGGAATGACACATAAAACATTAAACATTAATAATAAAACATTATCGATTATCGATCATAATCTGCCAGCCGCATAATCCAGGACGAGTCTCACCCTATTCTGAAGAGTCAAGATTGTTCTACCTGGACGTATGATAATAAAACAACGACATTGTTACTTGCAGCAGCACACTGGAATATGTAAACATAGTACACTGTGAACAATATAATAAACAAGATTGTTTTCTCCTCTCTCCCATCAGGCAACAGGTACAGAAGTGTGAAAACGAACACACCTCCAGATTCAGGGACAGTTTCTTCCCAAATGTTATCAGGCAACTGAACCATCCTATCACCAACTAGAGAGAGCGGTCCTGAGCTACTATCGACCTCATTGGACACCCTCTGACGATCTTTTATCTTGCACTAAACATTATTCCCTTTATCATACATCTGTACTCTGCGGATGACTTCATTGTAATCATGTATTGTATTATGTATTGTCTTTCTGCTGAGTGGTTAGCAACTTAAAGCGATGCCCTCTAGTTTTTGACACGCTGGGATAAAGGTCCAGTGTCTACTCTACCTCTGCCTCTAAGGATTTTATATACTTCTATTAGTAGTAGTCTCTCTACTACTTCCGATATTCCAGAGAAAAATAAACGTCTGTTCAACCTCTCCCTTTGGCAAATACCCTTTAATCCCGCCAACATTCCCGACAAACACCTCTGCACCCTCTCCAAAGCCTCCACATCCTTAGTACACTGCAACGGGGCAATTACTCCAAATTGCAGTCAATTTGTCCCTTCCCACCCGAACCACCCCCTCTCCGGGCACTTCCCCTTGCAACCACAGGAAATGCTACACTTGTCGCTTTACCTCCCCCCCCCCCTTGACTCCATTCACAGACCCAAGCCGTCTTTCCAGGTGCGGCAGAGGTTCACCTGCACCTCCTCCAACCTCATCTATTGCATCCACTGCTCTGGATGTCAGCTGATCTACATCGGTGAGACCAAGCGTAGGCTTGGCGATCGCTTCGCCGAACACCTCCGCTCGGTTTGCAATAACCAACCTGAGCTCCTGGTGGCTCAGCACTTCAACTCCCAGTCCCATTCCGAATCCGACCTTTCTGTCCTGGGCCTCCTCCATGGCCAGAGTGAGCACCACTGTAAATTGGAGGAGCAGCACCTCATATTTCGCTTGGGCAGTCTGCACCCCAGCGGTATGAACATTGACTTCTCTAATTTCAGGTAGTCCCTACTTTCTCCTCCCCTTCTCAGCTCTCCCTCAGCTTTCTGGCTCCATCTCTTCCTTTCTTCTTCCCCCCCCCCCCCTCATCAATCTGAAGAATGGTTTTGACCCGAAACTTTGCCTATTTCCTTCGCTCCGGAGATGCTGCCTCACCTGCTGAGTCCCTCCAGCATTTTTGTCTACCTTCGATTTTCCAGCACCGGCAGTTCCTTCTTAAACACCAAAGTCCTATAAATTGGTTACTCGGTTTGGAGATACAGTGCGGAATCAGGCCCTTCAGCCCACACCAACCAGCGATCCCCACACACAATAATAACACTTCCCTACACACACAAGGGATAATTTTTACATTTTATACCAAGCCAATATACCTACTAACCTGCACATTCCTTGGAGTGTGGGAGGAAACTGGAGCACCCGGACAAAACCCTAGGCGGTCACGGGGGAGAATGTACAAACTCCGTACAGACGGCACCCGTAGTCGGGATCGCAGAGGCAGTATCGGGAGGCAGCAGCTCTACCGCTGCACCACCGTGCCGTGATGTTAGACGTTGCTATTTGATGTGTTGAACCACATAATGAAACCATTTTGAACAACCTATATTGTCTGCTGAAGTATATTTTGTGACAACTGGATATTTTATTGAGTGAGAGTGTGAAGGTGTCAGTGATGTTATTGTTACTTTGATAAACAGTGAGTGATGTGGCTCTTCCCACTTGACTCCCTGCACAGGTGCTTCACCTGATTACTAGCACGTGTGTCGAAGGTACAAACAGCAATGAGGCTCAGAGTGTAATTGCTAATCCTTATCAGATTGCGTCTGCAGCTCACTGTCTGTCGGGTTGCATCACAGCTTGGCCTGGGAACAGCTCAGCCCATGTCTACCTTAGAGTTGCAGCTTCATAGCGCCAGAGATCCCGGGTTCGATCCTGACTACTCTCTGTACGGAGTTTGCACGTTCTCCCCGTGACCTAGGTGGGTTTGCTCCGGGTGCTCCGGTTTCCTCCCTACAGGTTTGTATGTTAATTGGCTTCAGTAAATTGTGGTAGTGTGTGTGTGTACGGTGTGGTTGTCGAAAGGAAAATGGTCCAACGTTACCCGACACGTTGTGCCTGGGCCGCCGAGGTACAGACTCGCAAAGTCGGCCTTGGAAGTCGGCTATGGGAACGGATCTGCGGCCGGAGCCGGGCCGGAGTTCCAGAGCCCCGGCCGCAGGGGGCAGATTCCACCCGGCCGCCTCGCCCGGAATGGGCGACACATTTTCAGGGGGATTTTAGTGGCTCTTGTAATTTTGTCCGGATTCAAGGAGGTGGCAGATTCACCATCCCCCTCCATCTGAACAAATTTCCACCAACAGGTTTAGCCATCCCTGCGAGAATCAAACCAAACTATTGGCTGTAAGGTGAAGCCCGAAACGTCGCCTATTTCCTTCGCTCCATAGATGCTGCCTCACCCGCTGAGTTTCTCCAGCATTTGTGTCTACCTATTGACTGTAAGCGTCAGGAAGTCATGTTATGGGACTTTGGTCAGGCCGTATCTGGAGTATTGCGTGCAGTTCTGCTCGCCCCCATCACAGCAAGGACGAGGAGGCTTTGGAGACGGTGCAGAGGAGGTTTGCTGGATTCGAGAGTATTAGCTACAACAGGGAACGTTGGACAGATTTGATTGTTTTCGCCGGAACGCTGCAGATTGAGAGGGGACCCAATAGAAGTACATAAAATGATGAGGGGCATAGATAGGGTGGACATTCAGAATCTTTTTCCCAGGCAGGAAACATGTTCCCGATGTTGGGGGAGTCCAGAACCAGGGGCCACAGTTTAAGAATAAGGAGTAAGCCATTTAGAACGGAGACAAGGAAACACTTTTTCCACACAGAGTTGTGAGTCTGTGGAATTCTCTGCCTCAGAGGGCGGTGGAGGCCGGTTCTCTGGATACTTTCAAGAGAGAGCTAGATAGGGCTCTTAAAGATAGCGGAGTCAAGGGATATGGGGAGAGGCAGGAACGGGGGTACTGATTGGGGATGATTGGCCATGATCACATTGAATGGCGGTGCTGGCTCGAATGGCCGAATGGCCTACTCCTCCACCTGTTGTCTATTGTCTATTGAAATGTTAAAGACTAGAGGGCATGGCTTAAAGATGAGAGGAGCAAAGTTTAAAGATGATATATGGGGCAAACTTTATACACAGAGGGTGGTGGGTGCCTGGAACACGCTGCCAGGGGCGGTGGTGGAGGCAGGGACAATAGTGGCGTTTAAGAGGCTTTTAGATTGATACTTGGACATGCATGGATTGGAGGACTATGGATCACCTGCAGGCAGATGAGATTAGTTAATCTTGGCATTATGCACAGCATGGACATTGTGGGCCGAAGGGCCTGTTCTTGCGTTGAACTGTTCTGTAAAACCTAGCTGGGATGCTGCAGCTGTAACCATGTACCACAACATCGCTCTGTGTGCGGAGGTATCAGGCGGCAGTTAGATGCTGTTTGTCCTGTCTTACAACTGATTGTAAAAAGCTTTGCCTAGTCCTGAACCCTTTAGGACAGCTCCCCCTCCCCTCCCCTCACCCCACTCACCATCAACAACACCACAGTCACATCTGTGGAGTCTTTTAAGTTCCTGGGAACCATCATCTCCAAGGACCTTAAGTCGGGGGCCACCATCGACCCCACAGTCAAAAAGGCACAACAGAGGATGTACTTCCTGCGGCAGCTGAGGAAGCACAATCTGCCACAGGCAATGATGGTCCAATTCTACACGGCCATCGTAGAGTCTGTCCTCACCTTCTCCATCATGGTCTGGTTTGGCTCAGCCACCAAGCACGACACCTGGAGGCTGCAGCGAATCGTCCGATCAGCTGAGAAGGTTGTCGGCTGCAACCTTCCCTCCATTGACGAACTGTACACTGCAAGGGCCAGGAAGCGAGCGGGTAAGATCATCTCTGACCCCTCTCACCCTATCCACAAACTCTTTGAATCACTTCCCTCTGGAAGGCGACTCCGGACTGTCAAAGCTGCCACAGCCAGACATAAAAACAGCTTTTATCCACGAGTAGTAGCTCTACTCAACAGCCAAAAATCTGTAGCCTCCCTTTGATCTGGTATTTTGTTGGTTCACATGTTTGATCAATGGTGTTTTATCATTAATGTCTTATTATTATTAATGTTTAGTGTTTTCTGAGTCATTCGTAACTGTCACTGTATGTCATGTTGTTACTTGTGGGCGGAGCACCAAGGCAAATTCCTTGTATGTGAATACTTGGCCAATAAACTTACTTACTTAAATGCTCAACACAAAATCAGGCCCTCGTCCGCATTATATGGAGATCTGACCAAGAGTGCTCTCTCTCCCCCTGCTGGCAACGTGCAGGTCTGGCGTTAGTCTGGACAATCACACTTCCACTTTGAGACGAAGACGGACACAAAATGCTGGAGTAACTCAGCGGGACAGGCAGCATCTCTGGAGAGAAGGAATGGGCGACGTTTCAGGTCGAGACCCTTCCTTCAGACTGCGAGCTGGGGAGAGGGAAACGAGAGACACAGACGGTGATGAAGAGAGATGTAGAACGAATGAATGAAAGATATGCCAAAAAGTAATGATGATAAAGGAAGTGGGCCATTGTTAGCTGTGGGCGAGGTGAAAACAAGTTACAGACAATGAGACTCAACAAGACGACTTTGAAGGCAGTACAACGATTTGGGTGGGTTAGGAGAGAGGGGATGTAAGGGTTACTTGAAGTTAGAGAAAGCAATATTCATACCACTGGGTTGTAAGCTGCCCCAACAACACGAGGAACTGCAGATGCCGGCTTACATCTAAAGACAAAAAATGCCGTGATGTAACCGTGAAAGTATGCATCTGGTCAGTGTGATGGACTGGGCCACATCTACAATGGTGGGGAGTGTGGTCTGTGTGATGGACTGGGCCACATCTACAATGGTGGGGAGTGTGGTCTGTGTGGGACTGGGCCACATCTACAATGGTGGGGAGTGTGGTCTGTGTGATGGACTGGGGTACATCTACAATGGTGGGGAGTGTGGTCTGTGTGATGGACTGGGGTACATCTACATTGGTGGGGAGTGTGGTCTGTGTGATGGACTGGGCCACATCTACAATGGTGGGGAGTGTGGTCTGTGTGACGGACTGGGCCACATCTACAATGGTGGGGAGTGTGGTCTGTGTGATGGACTGGGCCACATCTACAATGGTGGGGTCTGTGATGGACTGGGCCACATCTACAATGGTGGGGAGTCTGGTCTGTGTGATGGACTGGGCCACATCTACAATGGTGGGAAGTCTGGTCTGTGTGATGGACTGGGCCACATCTACAATGGTGGGGAGTGTGGTCTGCTCCCAAACCAAGCCTTGATTCAACCAGACAGTCCACTCTCTCTGGTGGAGGTTTGGGTGAATTATTGGAGACATGCCAGATCTCCTCGGTCTCCTCATGAAGTGGCGGGTTTGGTGCATTCTTGGCCGTCGCATAAGATCTACAGGAGGTGCTGCCTCTGTCAGGCAGCCAGCACCATTAGAGACCCACACCGCCCTGGGTGTCAGGGGTTATGGGGAGAAGGCAGGAGAATGGGGTTCGGAGGGAGAGATAGATCAGCCACGATTGAATGGTGGAGTCAACATGATGGGCCGAATGGCCTAATTCTGCTCCTATCACTTATGACCTTATGATCAATATGGTTGGTCCATGACAGGTCATTAGTAATATTAACACAAAGGAACTTGAAGCTCCCCACCATTCACACACACACGCACGTTATTCACACATTGTACTCTAGAGAGGTAGATTTAGCTCTTGGGGCTAACGGAATCAAGGGATGTGGGGAGAAAGCAGGAACGGGGTACTGATTGTGGATGATCAGCCATGATCATATTGAATGGTGGTGGTGGCTCGAAGGGCCGAATGGCCTCCTGCGCCTATTGTCTATGTTTCTATGTTTCTACTCCCCTACCAAACTTCAATAGACAATAGGTGCAGGAGTAGGCCATTCGGCCCTTCGATCCAGCACCGCCATTCAATGTGATCATGGCTGATCATCCCCAATCAGTACCCCATACCTCCTGACTCCGCTATTTTTAAGAGCCCTATCTAGCTCTCACTTGAAAGCATCCAGAGAACCGGCCTCCACCACCCTCTGAGGCAGAGAATTCCACAGACTCACCGCTCTCTGTGAGAAAAAGTGTTTCCTTGTCTCTGTTCTAAATGGCTTACTCCTTATTCTTAAACTGTGGCCCTTGGTTCTGGACTCCCCCAACATCGGGAACATGTTTCCTGCCTCTAGCGTGTCCAAGCCCTTAACAATCTTGGATAGTTTAGTTTCGTTTTGGTTTATTGTCATGTTTAGCGAGGTACAGTGATAAGCTTTTGTGTCGCGTGCTATCCAGTCAGCGGAAAGACAATACATGATTACAATCGAGCTGCAGTGTGGAACCTCCCCACCATCGATGGGATCTACAGGAGTCGCTGCCTGCAAAAGGCAGCCAGCATCATCAGAGACCCACACCACCCTGGCCACGCTCTCATTTCACTCCTGCCATCGGGAAGAAGGTACAGGAGCCTGAAAACCGTGACCTCCAGGTTCAAGAGCAACTTCCTCCCAGCAACCATCAGGTTGGTGAACACTGCACAACACTAACTAAACATGGACGCAAAAAGCTGGAGTAACTCAGTGGGGCAGGCAGTATCTCTGGAGAGAGGGTGACATTTCAGGTCGAGACCCTTCTTCAGACTGAGAAAGGTCTCAACCCGAAAAGTCACCCATTCCTTCTCTCCAGAGATACTGCCTGTCTATCTTCGGTTTAAACCAGCATCTGCAGTTCCTTCCTACACAACACTAACTCAACTACGAACCGCCTTGGTTGACCTTATGATCTTTTATTTTGTTTACCATTAATACTGGGTTTTTTATTGAACTCTTTTTCTGTTTGTCTTATGTCATCCTATTGCATGCCAAGTTTATAGACCTGTTATGCTGCTAAAAGTAAGAATATTATTGTTCCATTGCCAGTACATTTGACAATTGAACGCTCCTGACTCTTCTCTTTTCTCGATGACAGTTTCAAGGCACCCAATCTATCGACCTTTCCCGGGTGAGTTATTGCATTCTTATTCTGACCTGCAGCAGTCTTTGCCTCTTCAATAGTTTCACTGATGAGCCGGTCCCAGCTCAGTACGGACAAGAGTGGAATAGCTGAGAGCCTTGAATCTTTCCTGTGCTGTCAAGTCTACTTCTACACCATATCGCCTGGTTTGGCAACTCCAAAGCCCAGCAACAAAGGAGATTACAGAGAGTGATAGACACTGCCCACTCCATCTTGTGTACTGACCTCCCCACCATCGAAAGCTCTGCCTCAAAAAAGGGCAGCCAGCATCATCAGAGACCCACACCACCCTGGCCACGCTCTCATCTCGCTCCTACTATCGGGGAAAAGGTACAGGAGCTTGAAAACCATGACCTCCAGGTTCAGGAATAGCTACTTCCCAACAACCATCAGGCTCTTGAACACCACACAACACTGACCTCAGCAACGATGATCTTCTATGGACTGTGGACTGATGCACTACAATGTTGAGAACTATATTCTGCACTCTGTATCTTCCCCTTTGTTCTACCTAATGTACTGTTTGACTTGATTGTATTTATATACTGTATTATCTGATCTGTTTGGATAGCATGCAGAACAAAGCTGTTCACTAAACCTCGGTAACTCGTGAGAATAATAAACCTAAACTTGGGCCTGTCCCACTTGCGTGATTTCTTTCGGCGATTTGCCGGCACCCGTCATAGTCGCAGTAGGTGGCTGAAAATGTCAACATTTTGTAAATCCAGCGGCGACCAGAAAAAGGTACAAATCTTTGGGCGACTACTCATGACCATACAGGCGTCACCAGTAGTCGCCCTAAGAGTCGTACCTTTTGCAAGTCGCCGAAAAAAATCGCGCATGTGGGACAGGCCCTTAATTTTACTTCGGAGTCACGTTGGTGATTACGTGAAGAACCCTGTCAGCGCGCATGCGCGTCATTTACGTCTGACGCATTGGTGCGAACGGCAGCAGGAGGACGGAGCTCCTCCTGCAGGTGAGTAATTACAGCTCCACCAAAGTCGGGGAGACTTTGGAGGAGTTAGAAAAAAGTAGAGAAATTGTTTCTGTGTGTTTTTTCCCCCACATACAGGAACAAGGAAAAGGTGCAGGTCTGCTGCCGACAAGGAGAGAGAGAGCTGCGGGACGCAGTCTCTGAAAGGCAGGCAACCTGTCACCTCGGGGGAGTCGCAAGCCGGTAGCGGTGCGGCGACAGACTTGGCAAAGTGCCCAGCCGGGTACACAGCCAACGCCAGTCGGGCGGTAGGCATAAGCCAAGTCTGTCAGGGCTATAGACTCCGCAGAGTCGGGCCACGAGAGTCCCGTCGGAGACAGGATACCGTTCCCCAGCGGTTATCCTAAAGGAGCAGCTCATACAGGGGCTGCTCCACAGAGACGCTCCAGGAGGAGTTGTGCAGGCGGGAAGCCATAGGGAAGGCTCCGCTGGCAGTGCCTAGGAGAGGTCTGCTTCACAAAGCCACACTCCAGGAGGAGTAGTGCAGGCGGGAAGCCTTAGGGAAGGCTCCGCTGGCAGTGCCTAGGAGAGGTCTGCTTCATAAAGCCATACTCCAGGAGGAGTTGTGCATGCGGGAGGCCGTGGGGACGGCTCCGCTGGCAGTGCCTAGGAGAGGTCTGCTTGAAAGCACCCTCTTTGCAAGAGGTGAGTGCAGAAGGGCAGATACGCTCTGACCCTGAGTCCGACGACTTCCAAAGGGAGGGCAGGCAGCTGCCAGAGCTGACACCGTGTGCAGCACGGTTTGCCATGTCATCGGACGCTGGTGAGCCTCTGGGTGAGGAACTTGCCACCAGCATAAATTACCAAGTCTTACATCAGCTACAGGAGCTGACAATGGATGAGACAGTAACGAAGTATGAAGCCCCAATCAACTGTAGACTGTTAAAAGTTCCTGTTGGGAACAGGAAGAATTGGGGCAAGATGGGCATACTAATGAGAGCCCAGGAGCATGTGAAGCTCCAGCATATTTTTAAAGTTGCTGGCATCTGGTATAATGAGCTTTGCCAGGATGGTGGATGGAGAGGCCATGACAAATTACAACAAAAGGCGCTATTGTGGAGTGCCCACTTTGAGATCAACTGCCTCCGCAAGACTGCGATTAGACCAACCATCAATGCTAAATATGCTTCACTCTGCCAGCCTGGCACAGTGCAACCGGCACAGCTGTTTGGCGAGGATTTCGCACAGCAGGTGAAGGAGCTGGAGGAGGAGGCTAAGACGGCAGCCACATATTCACCAAAGCGGAAGCCTATCACCTATAAGGGAGCAGACTGGTCCGGGCAAGGGACGAGTCCAGCTACGATGCAGCGCAGTTGGCGTTCGGCTGTAGCACCGCCACGGAGGTGAGATATCCAGCTCAAGGCCGGGGAAGAATGCCAGGTGGTAAGGAGGTAAGAGGGTCTGGTTCTCATGTAGACAGATCTAATGTGATACAATTAAATGTTTACCTCAGATATGTTTATACTGAAGGTTATTCAAGGGCATTGAATAAAGCTTAAATGCAAATTCTGATTTACCCATGCAACATGTTCCAAAAAGGAGTTTGACCAGTATCACTGAACAATTGGAAGTTCAGCTGGAACTTGCAAGCTTATGTAATAAAGGTGTAATTGCTAAGGCAGTTTACCAAAGCCATCAGTTTGTGTCCAATATCTTTCCCAGACCAAAAAAGGATGGGGGGATGCAGAATTATACGGACCTGAATAGGCTTAACCCTTTTGTACGGTATAGACATTTAAAGATGGAAACGTTTGTGAAGGAGATATTAAAGATGCGGATTCAGTGTCTGTTCATTTGCAGGATAGAAGATTTAAAATTCAGCTGGATGGGGCAATTATGCCAATACAATCCACTGCCTAATGGTTTGTCTTCAGCTCCTAGAGGGATTACAAAGTTGTTAAAACCTATTCTAGGCATGATGAGAAGTCAAGGGCATGTGATCACGGCTTAGCTAGATAATATCTTGATTGTAGGACAATCAACAGAAACAGCTGAAGCATCAGTGGCAGTTGGTAAAAACCATTTTTTAATTGGGCTTCATAAGCTATCCAGAGAAATCTAAATTATTACCTGTGACACAAATTGACTAGTTGGGTTCACAATGGACTTAATCAACATCATTGTGACCTTGCCCAGGCAAAAAAGGGTACAGCTAATTAAGAGCTCTGTCAAGTTAATTGCTGACACACAGCCTTCAATTAGCCAGGTGACAAGTCTGCTGTGGTAATGGCTGGCAGCATTTCCAGCAGTTCAATATGGCCACTTTATTATCTACAATTACAAAGGTCAAAGAAACAAGCACTGAGGATACATTGGGGTCATTATAATAGACCTATGCTTCTATCAATAGAGGCTGTTGCTGATGTACAATGGTGGATTCAGCATGTGTCCACTAGTAGTTCCAAAGTGTTATTGGACCAAGTTTCCATGATTTTGCAGACAGATGTCAGAGCACTTGGGTAGGGTGCTACTGATACAAGATCCAGCGGTGGAGACAGATGAACATTGCTTCTGCATACATGGGGAATTAACCAGGAGTATTTTATGGACTCAAGGCTTATGGCACTAACTAAACTAGTTTGCATGTGCAGTGCAAAATAGACAACACTAGAGCAGTTGCTGATATGAATCACATGGGTGGAATCAAATCGTTATCATGTGACAGGTTGGCAAATACAATTGGACCTGGAGTAGGGATAGAGAGATTTGGATTGGAGCTATCTATCTGCCAGGGAAACTTAATGTAGTACCAGATGGCAGCTCACGGAAATTCCGTCATAACACAGAGTGGATGTGGAACCAGGATGTGTTCAAGAACATAGTACTTCTATATGGAAGGCCAAAATATGTTTCATAGGCACCAGATCCAGGGGCAGTGGCAATTGATGCTTTTTCACTAAATTGGGATGATATGTTTGTGTACATTTTCCCACCATTCTGCCTCATAGGTCGGTGTTTGAGAAAATCAAGCAGGATGCCGCTTCAGGGGTTTTGGTGATACCAAATTGCCCGATTCAACCATGGTTCCCTTTGATGTTACAGATAGCGATCCAACCTCTTTTTGCTGATTCCAAACAGTAGGAATTTGCTGGAGCATCCAGTAACGCATTAAGTTCATCCGTTATGTGATCGTATGGATCTGTTAATTTGCAGGTTTTAAGAATGCCTTACATTGGTCGAGGACTTTCTAGGCCAACGGTGAATATACTCACTGCAGCCTGGAGAAAGAGTACTCAAAAGCAGTATATGACATGAAATAAAAATAAAAAAAATGGGAACAATATTGTGTTCAAAAGAATATTCAATATGATACTGTAGTTATTGAAAATGTGTTAGAGTTTTATCTACACTTTATTATGATGAGCGTCATAGCTATACTGCTATCAATACAGCTAGAAGTGCTTGGTCGGCATATCTTGTAATAGGTACACGGACACAAAGTATAGGTTCTCACCCTCTCATATCTAGGTTGATGAAAGGAATCTTTAATTCCAAACCGCCTAAGCCTAGGTATATGGTAATCTGCGAGGTAAGCGTTGTTCTTAACATACTTTGTCATTGGGTCCCTGTCACGTCTATAACTTTGTTAAAATTAACCATGAAATTGGCTATGCTAATGGCATTGGTGTCAGTACAGAGAGTGCAGACTTTGCAAAAACTTCAGTTCGAGAGAATGGAAGTGAATACAGAGAATGTTCTGTTTTATATTTCTGACCTGCTCAAACAAAGCAGGCCAGGTGTGACAGGATTTAAGATTGTGTACTCAGCATATCCTACAGCTCCATGTTTATGTATAACAACACATTTGTTACATTACATTGAAGCCACAAGGGCTTTAAGACAAGAAGAAACAGGATTATTTGTCAGTTCCAAGAAGCCAACATAAAAGAGTGGCAGTTCAGACTATCTCAAGGTGGTTAAAGTAAGAGTTGGTTCAGGCAGGAATTAACATTTATGTGTTTACATCTCATTCCACTAGCGCAGTAGCAACATCCGCGGCCAGGGCGATGGACGTTCCCATCGACCATATATTAAAAGACGCAGGTTGGAAAAATGAACTTGTGTTTCAGCAATACTACCATCGGCCGATTGCCGATGGAGGGCTGTTTGCCAACAATATTGAGTGCTGTTGCTATTGTTTAAAGTCTGTTTTCAATACTGTTTCATTCTGTTTCATTTGTTGCCCTACATTAAGAGGGTTTATTGGTTGTTTTATGACCAAAAAATAAAACTATTTATTTTTGCATGATATGCAATGTCATGTTTACAGCATTATTGATGATACTCAGAGTCAATCGATGCAGTGAGAAGCCGGGATTTTGATCTGCGGCATAAAAATCACAGAGCTTTAAAATCTTCACGTAGTCACTCACGTGACTCCGAAGTAAAATAGTAAGATTAAATGAGAACTTACCAGTTTGATGTTTGATCTTTATTTTATGAGGAGTTACGTTGGTGATTACGTGCCCGCCATGCCCAACCCTCTCTCATAGAAAAAAGGTCATAATGGTAGTTCTCATGTTGATCATCTTAATATGTTACTTCAATTATGGTGTTGTCTGTGATTTCATACCGCTGCTTTGAAGATTGACGCGCATGCATGCTGACGGGGTTCTTCACGTAATCACCAACGTAACTCCTCATAAAATAAAGATCAAACTTCAAACTGGTAAGTTCTCGTTTAATCTTACTAGTCTTCTGTGTCGTAGGGTTTTTGTGGGTAGCAGGTTTTTGTGAGAAGCATTTTGTTGACATGTAAAGACTGCAGCATAAACGGGGAACAGCGCATCTAATAAGCAGCAAACAGACGAATTGCAGCCTTGCGACAGTGTCAATTATTGGAAGGATTGGCAGCAAGATTCATTAGTAAACAGTCACATCAGTCACGCTCTTTAAAGGTTCACCCAGCTCCTGAGTCAGGGGAATAGGTGGCCACAGGCTGTGTTTTATTCAAGGTTTGTGCTCCAGCCAGCGAGTAAGTATTCCCTGCGCCCAGCTTTGTGAAGGGCAAAGCCCTCTGTCTCCTCCCCTTCTCAGCTCTCCCTCAGCCCTCGGGCTCCTCCTCTTCCTTTTTCCTTTCTTCTCCCCGTCTCCCCCCACCCCCCCCCCCACCCTACATCAGTCTGAAGAAGAGTTTCAGCCTGAAACGTTGCCTATTTCCTTCGCTCCATAGATGCTGCAGCACCTGCTGAGTTTCTCCAGCACTTTTGTCTACTTTGTCAAGGGCAAGGCGACTCCATTTTGAGGTAGAGAGCTAAACATCTTCACAAGGATAAAGTCCGGTTTGGCGGGTGCTGGGGGGGGGGGGGGTTGGGGGGGCAAACCTGAGGGGTGGAGCGATAGGGAGGAGCTTGGGTGAGAAAAAAAAAAAAAGATATAGTCCAAGCTAAGCGATCAGCTTGCAATACAGTAGGCAGTGCGTAGATGGGTGTGTGGGCTACTGGATGCCCTGCAGCAGCCTGGAGCTCGGCTGGAACGGGCACTGCTCTCAGAGACCAATTCACTGGATTTATTCAAGAGAGTTAGATAGAGCTCTTTGGGCCAACGCAATCAAGGGATACGGGGAGAAAGCAGGAACGGGGAACTGATTTAGGATGATCAGCCGTGATCATATTGAATGGCGGTGCTGGCTCGAAGAGCCGAATGGCTTACTCCTGCACCTGTTTTCGATGAGCGCGTGCACCACACGTGGCCTACAGCGGTGGAGCAGCGGCGGAGGTCACCACGGCTACACTTGGCCAGGCCGACCCTGCAACACCGCCAGGACAACAGACCTTCATGGTCAGGGCAAGATCCCCGCACTTACAACTGGGACTCGAAAATGGCACCAAACTGGCGACTCTCTACACAGTCTCAGTGTACGACTGCTGTACTGTATCTGAGATGCTGATCTAAGACGTGCTTATGTCTTGTGATACTTGTCCTGAACTGTGTACAGAAATGAATTTCACTATCTCGGTACATAACATAAAGTACCGTACCAATAGACAATAGGTGCAGGAGTAGGCCATTCGGCCCTTCGAGCCAGCACCGCCATTTAATGTGATCATGGCTGATCATCCCCAATCAGTACCCCGTTCCTGCCTTCTCCCCATATCCCTTGACTCCGCAATCTTTAAGAGCCCTATCTAACTCTCTCTTAATAGCATCCAGAGAACCGGCCTCCACCGCCCTCTGAGGCAGAGAATTCCACAGATTCACAACTCTCTAAGTGAAAAGGTTTTTCCTCATCTCTGTTCTAAATGGCCTAGCCCTTATTCTTGAACTGTGGCCCCCTGTTTCTGGACTCCCCCAACATCGGGAACATGTTTCCTGCCTCAAGCGTGTCCAATCCCTTAATAATCTTGTGTGTTTCATATAATAGGTTCTTCACAAAGGAACACAGCAGAAGGAACTGTTATCCTTTTCCAAAACACTAGGAACTGCAGGTGCTGGTTTACCAAAAAAAGATACAAAGTGCTGGAGTAACTCTTTGGGTCAGACAGCATCTCTGAATGACATGGATAGGTGAGGTTTCAAATCTGGACCCTTGTGCAGACTTATTCCCAGATGTTATCAGGCAACTGAATCATCCTACCACAACCAGAGAGCAGTGTTGAACTACTATCTACCTCATTGTTGACTCTCGGACTATCCTTGATCGGACTTTGCTGGCTTTACCTTGCACTAAACGTTATTCCCTTGTCATGTATCTGTACACTGTGGACGGCTCGATTGTAATCATGTATCGTCTTTCTGCTGAGTGGATAGCACGCAACAAAAGCTTTTCACTGTACCTCGCTCGGTTCACTTGACAACAAACGAAACTAAATTGAACTGAGGGAGAAAGCTGAGAGAGGAGGAGGGAGGGGACAAAGCAAGGCAGGTAATAGGTAAAGATCATCACAAAATGCTGGAGTAACAGCAGGACAGGCAGCATCTCTGGAGAGAAGGATTGGGTGACGTTTCGGATCGAGACCCTTCTTCAGACTGATGTCGGGGGAGAAGGCGATACATAGATAAGGAAGCGTGAGGCGTGAAAATAGGGCAAAGGGAATGGAGATGAAGGAACATGTAGAATGGATCATTGTTAGCTGGGAGAAGGTAACAACAAAGCAAACAGAGATCAAATGTAGTCGGAGACAGTAAGACTGGTCGGAGAACTGGGAAGGGGGGATTGATGGAGTGAGAGGGAAAGCAAGGGTTACTTGAAGTTGGAGAAGTCAATGTTCATACCGCTGGGATGTAAACTGCCCAAGCAAAGTATGTGTTGTTCCTCCAATTTGCGCTGGGCTTCACTCTGACAAAGGGGAACACAGGTGAGAGGAGGGGGGGGGTTGAGGTTGATAGGCAGATGGACGGAATATCGCGTACAGTTTGGTCGCCCCCATTACAGGAACGATGTGGAGGCTTTGGAGAGGGTGCAGCGGAGGTTTACCAGAAACATGCCTGGATTAGAGGATGTTTATATCCAGAGGTTGGACACATTTGCATTGTTTTCTCTGGAATGCACGAGGTTGAGGGGTATATAAAATCACAAGAGGCAGAGATAGGGTCGACAGTCAGAATCTTTTTCCCAGGACGGAAATATGAAATACTAGAGGCCTTAGTTTTAAGGTGAGAGGGGCAAAGTTTAAAGGAGATATACACTGAGGGTGGTGGGTGGCTGGAACACGCTGCCAGGGGTGGTGGTGATGGAGGCAGTTACGTTAGTGGTGTTTAAAAGGCTTTTGGATTGGCACATGGATATGGAGGGATATGGATCACGTTGGGCTTGGCTTCATGTTCAGTACAGATGTTGTGGGCTGAAGGGCCTGTTCCCATCTGGAGTCTGGGATCCCTTGCCGCGGATCGCCGGAGAAGAGCTCCGACCGCCGGCCTGCGGCCCATAACATCCTGAAGCCGCGGTCTCCGGTGAAGTGGCCGATTCGGGCGCTCCAGGCCGCGGAGTGTGTTCGACCGTCCCGACGTATGAGTTTCGATCATCCCGACGAGAGCGAGATATGGGGAGAAGGCAGGAACGGGGTACTGATTGGGGATGATCAGCCGTGATCACATTGAATGGGGATGGCTGGCTCGAAGGGCCGAATGGCCTACTCCTGCACCTATTGTCTATTGTCTATTGACCTGCACATTTGGCCGTCCGTAGTGGCGACTGCAAAGGGGTTCATGGCCCCGACCACGGATGAACGAAAGGAGAAGGACTGACTGAACTATTTTGCCTTCCACCACGGTGAGGAATGCTGTGGTGGATCAATGTTGGTGTTCAATTCTATTGTGTATCGTGTGTTTTTTTCCCGCTGTTTCGCTGCTGGCAGATTCATTTCACTGCACCTAAGTTGGCGCTTGTGACGAATAGATTTGACTTTGACTTTCCTGTGCTGTACTGGCATGTGATCTAATGATTTGAGTCATCCAGCCATCTTACACAAAGTCAACTTTGAAGAACCGTCTTAAAGCATTTGACTGCATCTGTGTGGTTAACTCAATATCTTTTCCAGACCGGCAATAATGGCCTGAAAGTGAGTGAAAAGAACACCGATCAAACCGCCTGTGCATTCACACGTTAGATTACACCAAGACCTGCAGTCTGAAGAAGGGTCTCGACCCGAAACGTCACCCATTCCTTCTCTGCAGAGATGCTGCCTGTCCCGCTGAGTAACTCCAGCTTTTTGTGTCTGTCTGCAGTTTGTAATGTGTTGGTGAAGTATCAACATACAACCCTAGTGCGAACATTTAAACATTATATGTATCTTTATTGAATTTCCCCCCAAAAAATCACGTGCCATTTTCAGAGAGAGCAAGGCAATTTGGCTGGGTTATTTGTTTCCAGTTTTTAATTTGTACTGCTACAGTAAACTCATGTGTTTTGGAGAAGAGGCAGCGTTTGACCTTCGACGGGAGGCTGGTCGTATCAATAAAAGGTTGGACACTTGCGGGGAAAGATCTATCTTTGCCACCAAAGAGTGGAGAGATGGTTCGATGAACTTTTCGTAACTTGCTCGGCGTCTGAAACGTGGCGATTCTCTGTGTACTGCCGGGGTGAGGTCCTATAAGGTCCTATACCGGGTCGTATGCAAAAACAAAGAATGTCACCGTACCTAGGTACATGTAACAATAGAATATCATTGAGGCATTGGATCAGTGAACATTGGCCTCTAGAACACATCCCTTCCTGATACCTGCCTCCACTTAAGTTACAAGGTCGGCACAGTCAGTGTGTGAAAGTCCTGTTGGTAGACAAAAGTGCTGGAGAAACTCAGAGGGTGCAGCAGCATCTATGGAGCGAAGGAAATGGGCAACGTTTCGGGCCGAAACCCTGAAGGAAATAGGCAACGTTTCGGGCCGAAACCCTGAAGGAAATAGGCAACGTTTCGGGCTGAAACCCGGAAGGAAATAGGCAACGTTTCGGGCCGAAACCCTGAAGGAAATAGGCAACGTTTCGGCCCGAAACGTTGCCTATTTCCTTCGCTCCATAGATGCTGCTGCACCCGCTGAGTTTCTCCAGCCCGAGGGCTGAGAAGGGGAGGAGACAGCAAGGGCTACCGGAAATTGGAGAATTCAATGCTTATGCTGCTAGGGTGCAGACTGCCCAAGCGGAATATGAGGTGGTGCTGCTCCAATTTCCGGTGGAATTCCTGTGGGCATTTAGCACTGAGGACCAAAGAAAAATGTATCCTTGGTGTTCCTGTGCAAAGTGTGACTGTTGGAGGGAGAGGGAGTGGATGAGTTATGGTTGGTGCCTCTGCTCTCGTTGCTGAGGTTACCACATGCAGTGCCTCAGATGCAAGACCGTGTGTGTACAAGGCTATAAAGATGGAAAGACCTACTCTGATGGAGTGGTAAAGAAGGTTACGGTATACCGGCCTTCAATGGTCGGGGCGTTGAGTACAAGAGTCGGGAGTTAATAATACAGCTTTTTCAGACTTTGAGATAGACACAGAGTGCTGGAGTAAGTCAGCGGGCCAGGCAGCATCTCTGGAGGACAGGGATAGGTACAAAGTGCTGGAGTAACTCAGCGGGTCACATCGCATCACTGGAGAAAAAGGAATAGGTGACGGTTAGGGTCGGAAATCTTCTTCAGACTGAAAGTAGAGGTAGGAAAAGGCCAGAATAAAGCAGGACCGGCAACAGATGAGCAAGGAAGGGTGGAGCCCACAATGGCCCATTGTTGGCTGGGGAAGAGGTGATAACGAGGGATACGAACAGTAGAACTAGCAGGATCACTAGGGTGGGGGTGTTGGGGGAAGGGTTGGTGGGGGGGGGGGTTGCAGGGGATTGCAGGGGTAACTTGAAATAAGAGAAACCAATGTTTTCAGACTTTGGGTAGGCCATATGTGAAGAATTGTGTGCAGTTCTGGTTGCCCCAATACAGGAAGGTTTTCGGGAGGGTGCGGAGGAGGTTTACCAGAATGATTTTAAAAAAGTGCTGGAGTAACTCAGTGGGTCAGGCAGCATCTGTGGAGAACATGGATAGGTGACGTTTCACAGAGCGCTGGAGTAACTCAGCGGGTCAGGCAGCATCTGTGGAGGACATGGATAGGTGACGTTTCACAGAGTGCTGGAGTAACTCAGCGGGTCAGGCAGCATCTGTGGAGGACATGGATAGGTGACGTTTCACAGAGCTGCTGCTCGCCTTTTAACTGGAACACGTAAGAGGGAGCACATAACGCCTCTTCTGGCCTCCCTCCCTCCACTGGCCGCCTGTGTACTTTACAGTTCATTTTAAGATTCTTTTATTTGTTTTTAAATCTTTAAATGGTCTCGCCCGCCTTACCTCTCTGAGCTGCTCCATCCCTACGCTCCTGCTCGGTGCCTCAGGTCAGCTGATCAGCTGCTCCTGGAGGTACCGAGGTCTAAGCGGAAGCT
>CM075979.1:88975397-89054880 GCA_038087875.1 Malacoraja senta | reverse complement strand
CATAATGCATATTCCACCACCTTTTGACTTGAGAGATAGTTCAGCTGACCTGTCGGCTCGGTGAAGTGTATATCCTGGCAGCGTTACTGCTTGGTCCGTCGGGCACGGACTGATCCAGCCAGGATTCAGTCAGGCAGATGGCAGACCAGTTGCTGTCATTCCTGTTGGTCTGAATCAAAAGCTGGAGTTCGTCCATCTTGCACCGGAGAGATCTAACATTTGCCAGCAGAAGGGCTGGGAGAGGAGGTCGGAATGGGCGCCTCTTGAACCTCGAGAGGATACCGGAGCGCCTGCTTCGTTTGCCGGTCTGCGGTCTGCGGTCTGCGGTCCGCGGTCTGCGGTCTGCTTCGTTTGCCGGTCTGCGGCCAGAATGTAGAGAGACCCGGAGAAACAAACGTTATTTCCTTCGGTAGAGATGGCCTCAGAGATGACAGAGATGCTGCCTAACCCGCTGAGTTCATCCAGCATTTTGTGTCTACCTTCAATTTTACCAGCATCTGCAGTTCTTTCTTAAACAAAGTTAAAGTCCATCCCAGTTTGAGACCCTAGTCGTCCCGATCTCTCAGGAACAGCCCCCCCCCCCCTCCACCCCACCCACCTACCTGAACGGCCCCAACTTCTCATACTCCTCATGGATTCTCCTCTCCGACATCTCCTCACGCTTTGTCTTTCTCTTCTTGCTCAGGGAGCAGGTTTCCTTAAAGCTGCAATGGAAGATGTATTCAAGTCAGGTAACAGAGTGGAGAGAGGCTGCCTTGCATCCTACCTACTGTCTATCCCCTGCTGCAGAATCAATGTGTGTAGAATATGGGCATCTGTGATCACGAGGTCATAAGTGATAGGAGTAGAATTAGGCCAATAGACAATAGACAATAGGTGCAGGAGTAGGCCATTCGGCCCTTCAAGTCAGCACTGCCATTCAACGTGATCATGGCTGATCATCCCCAATCAGTACCCCGTTCCTGCCTTCTCCCCATATCCCCTGACTCCGCTATCTTCAAGAGCCCTATGTAGCTCTCTCTTGAAAGTATCCAGAGCACCGCCCTCTGAGAGAGAATTCCACAGACTCACAACTGTCTGTGTGAAAAAGTGTTTCCTCGTCTCCAAATCCGGCCCATCAAGCCTACTCCACCATTCAATCATGGCTGATCTATCTCTCCCTCCTAACCCCATTCACCTGCCCTCTCCCCATAACCTTTGACACCCGTACTAATGAAGAATCTATCTATTTCTGCCTTAAAAATATTCTCTGACTTGGCCTCCACAGCCTTCTGTGGCAAAGAATTCCACAGATTCACCACCCTCTGAGTAAAACAATTCCTCCTCATCTCCTTCCTAAAAGAGTGTCCTTTAATTCTAAAGCTATGACCTCTCTCCCACTAGTGGAAACATCCTCTCCACATCTACTCTATCCAATCCTTTCACTATTCTGTACGTTTCAATGATGTCCCCCCTCATTCTTCGAAACTCCAGCGAGTACATAATATATATAAGATATAATATAATGTAAAAGGCCACAGTTTAAGAATAAGGGGCAAGCCATTTAGAACGGAGATGAGGAAACATTTTTCACACAGAGAGTGGTGAGTCTGTGGAATTCTCTGCCTCAGAGGGCGGTGGAGGCCGGTTCTCTGGATGCTTTCAAGAGAGAGCTAGATAGGGCTCTTAAAGATAGCGGAGTCAGGGGATATGGGGAGAAGGCAGGAACGGGGTACTGATTGGGGATGATCAGCCATGATCACATTGAATGACGGTGCTGGCTCGAAGGGCCAAATGGCCTACTCCTGCACCTATTGTCTATTATAAAAATATCTATAATATATAATATACTAATTATATCAACTGGGTTCCTAACCTTTGTTAGAAGAGACTGGAATAGTATTGTGAAGATAATTCAGGAGTGGTCTTTGTAACATATTGGGGTTATTATTGTTAAGTACTCGTTTGGAGTGATCCATTGTCCCAAATCTAAAATGACTGAAACTTCAGAATAAAATCCAAACCATTGCAATTCCTAAATGAACAATATGTTGCTGTATCAGTTGTTGAAACCAGGATTGAGTACAAGGGCTGATTACTTGTTTTCACACATCCCTGCCTTATCTCTCGCACTCAGTCATCTTCGGGCGGCGTCAGCTGTTTTTTAAACCGCTGATTGACCTTTGGTAGGTTTTTGTGGGTTACGGTATCTGAGACCCAGGCGCAAAGAATGAGCTGAGATTGTGGCTTCCTGTAGATCGATTTATCCCAGTTTAAAGAGCTGGCTAATCCCCAGCCGGTAGACTTTTCCACTTGTGTTAACTCCCCACTTTGCACAGCCTTGACCCTAATGAGAAGAAAAGGCAATGTACAGCCATTTCAGAACCGAATTGAAGATTATACAAGCAGAAATCCCAAGGGATATTGGGGTCCAAGTCCACAACTCCCTGAAAGCAGCAACATAAGTAGATAGGCTGGTAAAGAAGACTTATGGTATAGACAATAGACAATAGGTGCAGGAGTGTTCAGCCACCCTTCGAGCCAGCACCGCCATTCAATGTGATCATGGCTGATCATCCCCAATCAGTACCCCGTTCCTGCCTTCTCCCCTTATCCCCTGACTCCGCAATCTTTAAGAGCCCTATCTAGCTCTCTCTTGAAAGTATCCAGAGAACTGGCCTCCACCGCCCTCTGAGGCAGAGAATTCCACAGACTCACCACTCTCTGTGTGAAAAAGTGTTTCCTCATCTCCGTTCTAAATGGCTTACCCCTTATTCTTAAACTGTGGCCCCTGGTTCTGGACTCCCCCAACATCGGGGACATGTTTCCTGCCTCTAGCGTGTCCAAACCCATAATAATCTACAAAGGTACAAAGGACATACATTCATTATCACATACACCAATTGGTGTAGTGAAATGTGACTGGCCATTGCAGCACACAAATAAATCTTATATGTTTCAATAAGCTCCCCTCTCATCTACATTCAATGCTTGCCTTCAATGGTCGGGGCTTTGAGTATAAGGGTCAGGAAGTCATGATGCAGCTTTATAGGACGTTGGTCAAGGCCGTATTTGGAGTATTGCGTGCATTTCTGGTCACCCCATTACAGGAAAGATGTGGAGGCTTTGGAAAGGGTACAGATGAGATTTATTCTCTTAAAAAGAATCTAGAAGAGTCTCCAGAAGAGACTCTATTCTTGCTGGATCTCTGTTAGAGATAAGTTAGAGATGTTGGAGCACAATTTTATAAATTTAGTTTAGAGATACAGCGCGGAAACAGGCCCCTTCGGCCCAACGGGTCCGCGCCGACCAGCGATCCCCGCACATTAACACTATCCTACACACACTAGGGACAGTTTTTACATTTACACCAAGCCAATTAACCTACAAACCTGCACGTCTTTGGTGTGTGGGAGGAAACCGAAGATCTCGGAGAAAACCCACGCAGGTCACGGGGAGAACGTACAAACTCCGTACAGACAGCGTCCGTAGTCGGGATAGAACCCGGGTCTCTGGCGCAGCAAATCTACCGCTGCGCCACCGTGACCTCCCTGGACATCTGTAAGAAGAGAGACTCTAAAAAAGGCTCTAGAAGGTTCTAGAGACTCTGGACTTTAAAAAGACTCTAGAAGAGGCAGCCCCTAATAAGGCTGTTACCTGAAGCCAAAATTATCTCTGAGACTAGAATTCAAAAGGAGACAAAAGGGCATGAGAGGAGGAGGAGGGACGAGACGCCCCCCCTTGAAGCCGTTCCCTTATGGGCCTGTCCCACTTACACCACTTTTCCAGCGACTGCCGGCACCGTCATAGGTTGCCGAAAATGTTCAACATGTTGAAAATTCAGCTGCAACCAGAAAGACGCCACGACTCTTTGGGCGACTGAGGAGACGACTCGCGACCGTACAGGCGACACGTCGTGGGGTGACGCCTGTATGGTCGTGAGTAGTTGCCCAAAGAGTTGTACCTTGTTCTGGTCCCCGCTGGATTTTCAACATGTTGAACATTTTCGGAGACCCGCTGCGACTATATGACGGGTGCCGGCAAGTCGCCGAAAAAAATCACGTAAGTGGGACAGGCCCATAAGTCTAGGCTTATCTGTAAGAGACTTATAAGACTCTAGAAGCAGTGGCTCCCATGAAGCCGTTCCCTAAGTCTAGGCTTATCTCTATGAAGACACATGTAAAAGACTCTAGAAGAGGACCCCCCCCCCCCCCCCCCACCATGAAGCAGTTCTCATCCAGTGGGGGAAGTTGCTTACTTGCATCCCAGGAAAAGCCAGTGCATCCAAACCCAGGTGAGCACCAGCATCATGAGGGCGATGGGGAAACTGAACACGAACCAGGTACCAAAGTTGATGGAGCGAGACTCTGGGTAGCGGCTGTGGAAGGACAAACAGGCAAACGTCAGCCCTGGCAGGCACGCATGTTCACAAGTTATAGGAGTAGGATTAGGCCATTCAGCCCATCAATAGACAATAGACGGTACACAAAAAATGCTGGAGAAACTCAGCGGGTGCAACAGCATCTATGGAGCGAAGGAAATAGGCAACGTTTCGGGCCGAAACCCTGAAGTTTCGGCCCGAAACGTTGCCTATTTCCTTCGCTCCATAGATGCTGCTGCACCCGTTTGAGTTTCTCCAGCATTTTTGTGTACCTTCGATTTTCCAGCATCTGCAGTTCCTTCTTAAACACAATAGACAATAGGTGCAGGAGTGTTCAGCCATCCTTCGAGCCAGCACCGCCATTCAATGTGATCATGGCTGATCATCCCCAATCAGTACCCCCGTTCCTGCCTTCTCCCCATATCCCCTGACTCCGCTATTGTTAAGAGCCCTATCTAACTCTCTCTTGAAAGCATCCAGAGAACCTGCCTCCACCGCCCTCTGAGGCAGAGAATTCCACAGACTCACGGCTCTCTGTGAGAAAAAGTGTTTCCTCGTCTCCGTTCCAAATGGCTTACTCCTTATTCTTAAACTGTGCCCACTGGTTCTGGACTCCCCCAACATCGGGAACATGTTTCCTGCCTCTAGCGCGTCCAAGCGCTTAACAATCTTATATGTTTCAATGAGATCCCCTCTCATCCTTCTAAACTCCATTGAGTCCACTCCGCCATTCAATCGTGGCTGATCTCTGCCCCCTAACCCCATTCTCCTGCCTTCTCCCCATAACCCCTGACACCCATTCTAATCAAGAATCTGTCTATATCTGACTTAAAAATATCCACTGACTTGGCCTCCACAGCCCTCTGTGGCAATGAGTTCCACAGATTCACCACCCTCTGACTAAAGAGGTTCCTCCTCACCTCCTTTCTAAAAGAGCGCCCTTTAATTCTGAGGCTGTGACCTCTGGTCCTAGACCCTCCCACCAGTGGAAACATCCTCTCCACATCCGCTCTATCTATGCCTTGGCAAGGCCACGCCTGCCAGCAACTTTCCCAGGGCAGTGGTCATTCAGCGTAGAACACAGAACAGTGCGACACACAGGAACTGGCCCTTCCACAGGTAGACAGAAGTGCTGGAGAAACTCAGCGGGTGCAGCAGCATCTATGGAGCGAAGGAAATAGGCAACGTTTCGGGCCGAAACCCTTCCGGGTTTCGGCCCGAAACGTTGCCTATTTCCTTCCATGGGTTTCGGCCTGAAACGTTGCCTATTTCCTTCCAAGGGTTTCGGCCCGAAACGTTGCCTATTTCCTTCGCTCCATAGATGCTGCTGCACCCGCTGAGTTTCTCCAGCAATTTTGTCTACCTTCGATTTTCCAGCATCTGCAGTTCCTTCCTGAACATCTGGCTTTCACGCTAGCTCACAGAAGAGTAGAACACAAGAAGAGCCCTCTCAGCCTGTTTATCGATCACGGTGCCAGCTTTAACTAATCTCCGCTGATCCATATCCCTCTATTCCCTAGAAAGACACAGAGTGCTGGACTAACTCAGCGGGTCAGGCAGCATCTCTGGAGAAAAGGAATAGGTGATGTCTCGAGTCGGAACCCCTCTCCTCGAAGAAAGAACTCTTTGAGGTTACTGTAAGAGAAAGTTACTCTTTGAAGAAGCGTCACCCATTCCTTCCCTCCAGAGATGCTGCCTGTCCCGCTGAGTTACTCCAGCATTTAGTGTCCATCTTCGGTGTAAACCAGCATCTGCGGTTCCTTCCTACACGTTCCCTTCATTCCCTGCTTATCCATGTGATTATCTAAAAGCCTCTTAGTTTGGTTTAGTTTAGAGATACAGGGTGGAAACAGGCCCTTCGGCCCACCAAGTCCACGCTGACCATCCATCACCCCTTCACACTAGAGTTATGTTATCCCACTTTCTCATCCACTCCCTACACACTAGGGGGCAATTTACAGAGGGAAATGAACCTACAAACCCGCACGTCTTTGGGATGTGGGATGAAACCAGAGCACCCAGAGGAAACCCACGCGGTCACATACAAACACCACACAAACACAGACACGCACATGCATACGCACACTCGCACACATACACACGCGCATGCATGCACACGCACACACTCGCATACACACTCACACACACACTCGCACACACACACATACACAACACACATACACATACACGCACACATGCACACACACACACAACGCACATACACATACACGCACACACGCACACACACACACACACAACGCACATACACATACGCACGCACATACACACGCACACACACACACACAACGCACATACACATACGCACGCACATACACACGCACACGCACACACAGAGTACCAGAGGTCGGGATGGAACCCGGGTCTCAGGCGCGGTGAGGCACCGTGCCTCCCATACTGGTGGGGTGATTGGTCCCAGCTGACAGACAGGCAACGCTTGTGGGTCAAGGAGCTTACGTGTTGAACTGTTCGGCGAAGATGAGGTTGGTTGAGGTTCCCGTGATAGTCATCAGGCCTCCAATGGTGGCGGCGTAGGTGATACTCAGCGACAGACACTTGCAAATCATATGGTCACGTTTGGTCTTGTATTTACTGCTGTACTCCATGCCCGGCTTGCCCGGCTCCTGGGGGGGAAGGACAGCAAGAGAATAAAATCACAGCTCAACGCTAATCCATTGCCAGCCACACACAACGTGCTGCAGAAACCCAGCGGGCCATCATAAGGCCATGTTCATAGCACAATTAGGCCATTCGGCCCATCAAGTCCACTCCACCATTCAATCATAGCTGATCTATCTCTATCTCTATCTGATCCTAACCCCATTCTCCTGCCTTCTCCCCATAGCCCCCGACTCCCGTACCAATCAAGAACCTGTCAATCTCTGCTTTAAAAATATCCACTGACTTGGCCTCCACAGCCTTCTGTGGCAAAGAATTCCACAGATTCACCACCCAGTGTCAGGCAGCATCTGTGGAGCGCGTGGACTGGTGACGTTTTGGGATGTGGGAGGAAACCGGAGCACCCAGAGAAAACCCGCGCAGGTCACAGGGAGAGCGTACAAGCCCCGTACAGACAGCACCCGTGGTCAGGATCGAACACGGGTCTCCGGCGCTGTGAGGCAGCATCAGTGGAGAACATGGACAGGCGACGTTTCGGGTCAGAGTGATTGTTGTGGGGATGGGTGGTGGGGGGGGGGGGGGAGAAAGATGGAAGAGAGGTGGGAATGGGATAAAACTTGGCAAGTGATAGGTGGATACAGGTGGGGTAGCGGGTGTTGGGGGGGGGGAGGGTTTGTTCGCAGATGAGTGGACAAAGTCCAGAGATAAAAAGGAGCGGTGTGAAATGAGAAGAGGTGTAAATTGTGAAGCCAGAGGAGAGGATATAGCTGGAATTGACGGGGGAAGGGATAGGGTTGTGGTTGGTTAATGAGTTCGAATTGGAGAAGTGATTGTTCACACCGCTGGGGTGTGAGCAGATCCAAGTGCAACACGAGGTGCTGCTCCTCCAGTTTGGGTGTGGCCTCACTCTGGCAATGGAGGAGATCCCAGGACAGAAAGGTCAGCGTGGGTAGACAAAAATGCTGGAGAAACTCAGCGGGTGCAGCAGCATCTATGGAGCGAAGGAAATAGGCAACGTTTCGGGCTGAAACCCTTCTTCTGACTTGGTCCTTACCCTCAATAACTTCTCGTTTGACTCCTCCCATTTCCACCAAATACAAGGCCTAGCTGTGGGCACGTGCATGGGCCCCAGCTACGCCTGCCTCCTTGTCGGGTACGTCGAACAATCCTTGTTCGAGGTGTACCAGGGCCCCATCCCCGACCTCTACCTCCGTAAAACCTGCTCAAGGTCAGTGTGGGAATGGGAAGGGGGGGTTAGTATGATTAACGACCGGGAGATCCAGCTGGCCTTGGTGGACCCAGCGCAAGTGTTGGGTGAATCGGTCGGCGAGGCTACGCTTGGTCTCGTCGATGTACAGGAGGCCACATGGGGAACTGCGGAGGCAGTAGATGATTGATAAGCTTCTGTGCATTCCTGCTCCCCAAGACTGAGCCAGTATTTACTCCGTCCACATTATCTGTCGCGAGCAAATATATTAAGCCTAAGCTTCGACCTTTTGGATCTGTTTGAGTGTTTGAGTTGGAATCGTTGAGAATTTTTGAGCAGATGTTTGAACTGACGGGCGTGTTTGGCTTCAGCGAGCAGCTGATATCCAGGCAATCGATAACCTTGTGGCCTGTTTACCCGCGTCTGCCTTCGTCCAAGCCGGGACGGCCAATGTTATTGTGTCCGCGAGCTAAAGTATGTGTCAACCCTTCACACAAAATCAGCGCGGCCAGCTGTCCTGATGTGACAGCGATGAATCCATAGAACAGTACAGGAACAGGCCCTTCGGCCCACAATGTCCGTGCTGGACATGATGCCAAGTTAAACTGATCTCCTCTGCCTGCAAGTGATCCATATCCCTCCATTCCCTGCATATCCACGTGCCTATCTACAAGCCTCTGAAACACCACTATCGTATCTGCCTCCACCACCATCATCCTGGCAGCTCGTTCCAGGCACCCACCACCCTCTGTAAAACAAAACTGGCCCCCGCACATCTCCTTTAAACTTTGCCCCTCTCACCTTCAAACTCTGCCCACCAGGCTTTGACAGTTCCACCCTGGGGGAAAAGGTTGCGACTGTCTACTCTATCTGCAAACCTCCAGATTCAGGGACAGTTTCTTCCTGGCTGTTATCAGGCAACTGAACCATCCCGCCACAACCAGAGAGCAGTGCTGAACTAGTATCCACCTCATTGGTGACCCTCGGACTAACCTTTGTTTAAGAAAGAACTGTAGATGCTGGAGAAACTCCGCGGGTGAGGCAGCATCTATGGAGCGAAGGAATAGGTGACATTTCGGGTCGAGACCCTTCTTCCCCTCCCCAGCTCTCCCACAGCCCACTGTCTCCACCTCTTCCTATCTTCTTCCTACCCCCCACCCCCACATCAGTCTGAAGAAGGGTGTCGAACTGAAACGTCACCTATTCCTATACATTTAACAATGAAACACTCTTCACACCTGCCACAGCATGGAAACAGGCCCTTTGGCCCTTCGGCCCACGCTGACCATTGATCACCCGTGTTATGGCATTTTCTCATCCACTCCCTACACACTAGGGGGCGATATACAGAGGGGCCGATTAACCTGCAAACCCGCGCGTCTTTGGGACGAACCCGCGCGTCTTTGGGACGTGGGAGGAAACCGGAGCACCCGGAGGAAACCCACGTGGTCACAGGGCGAACGTGCAAACTCCACACAGAAAATGTCCAGATCTCTCTCCCTGGTTCAAGAAAGATCAGATCACCACACCAAGCTCCGGTAAGTGCAAGCATTCACAGGGATCACAGGCCCAAACCCGGAATATCCAACCCCAATTTATGCTTTAAAATTCCAACATTGAGTATTCAGCGGTCAGCAGCGGGTAGTGCCGCTGCCTCACAACGCCAGAGACCCGGGTTCCATCATGACCTCGGGTGCTGTCTGTACCATGCAGGGTTTCCTCCGGGAGCTCCGGTTTCCTCCCACATCCCAAAGCTGTATGGGTTTGTAGGCCCTTGGCCCTCTGTAAATTACCCCATGTGTGTAGGGAGTGGGATAACATAGAACTAGTGTGAATGGGTGATCGATGGTTGGCCTGGTCTCGGTGGGCCCGAGGGCCTGTTTCCACGCTGCATCTTTCAATCCATCGATTCAATCAATAAATATATATCGGCCATTGCTATACGCTGTTTTCACTTCTCCCGTTGAAGGTGGAAACTGGGAGCGAGCTACACGGGGTGGCACGGTGGCGCAGCGTTAGAGTTGCTGCCTTACAGCGCCTGAGACCCGGGTTCGATCCTGACTACGGGTGCTGTCTGTACGGAGTTTGCACTTTCTCCCTCTGACCGCTTTGGTTTTCTCCGGGTGCTCCGGTTTCCTCCCACACTCCAAAAATGTGCAGGTTTGTAGATAGATTGGCTTCTGTAAATTGTCCCTAGTGTGTGGGGTCGAAGTAGTGTGCGTGGCGATCATTGGTCTGAGTGGACTCAGTGTCCCTGAGGGCCTGATTCCACGCAGTATCCCTAAAGTAAACTAAACTGATGAAAGAATGCATCGACTGGGCTTTTATTCACCGGAATTTAAAAGGATGAGAGGGAACCTTATAGAGACATATATAATTCTTCAGGGATTGGACACGCTAGAGGCAGGAAACATGTTCCCGATGTTGGGGGAGTCCAGAACCAGGGGCCACAGTTTAAGAATAAGGGGTAAGCCATTTAGAACAGAGACAAGGAAATACTTTTTTTCTCACAGAGAGTGGCGAGTCTGTGGAATTCTCTGCCGTAGAAGGCAGTGGAGGCCAATTCACTGGACGTATTCAAGTGAGAGTTAGATAGAGCTCTTAGGGCTAATAGAATCAAGGGATATGGGGAGAAAGCAGGAAAGGGGTGCTGATTCTGGAAGATCAGCCATGTAAACATATAAGATTATTAAGGGTTTGGACACACTAGAGGCAGGAAACATGTTCCCGATGTTGGGGGAGTCCAGAACCAGGGGCCACACAGTTTAAGAATAAGGTGTAAGCCATTTAGAACGGAGACGAGGAAATACTTTTTCTCACAGAGAGTTGTGAGTCTGTGGAATTCTCTGCCTCAGAGGGCGGTGGAGGCAGGTTCTCTGGATACTTTTACGAGAGAGCTAGATAGGGCTCTTAAAGATAGCGGAGTCAGGGGATTATGGGGAGAAGGCAGGAGCGGGGTACTGGTTGGGGATGATCGGCCATGATCACATTGAATGGCGGTGCTGGCTCGAAGGGAGAATGCCCTACTCCTGCACCTATTGTCTATGTTTCTATGTAAACTACAGAGATGTTTAGGTGAATCCTGCAGAGCTCAAGTAGTCTCATAATCTATTCCAGGCGACTGAATCATCATTTGTTTAAGAAGGAACTGCAGATGCTGGAAAATCGAAGGTAGACAAAAGTGCTGGAGAAACTCAGCGGGTGCAGCAGCATCTATGGAGCGAAGGAAATAGGCAACGTTTCGGGCCGAAACCCGGAAGGAAATAGGCAACGTTTCATGCCTAAACCCTGAAGGAAATAGGCAACGTTTCGGGCCGAAACCCTTCCGGGTTTCGGCCCGAAACGTTGCCTATTTCCTTCGCTCCATAGATGCTGCTGCACCCGCTGAGTTTCTCCAGCACTTTTGTCTACGACTGAATCGTCATTATCAGGTACCGGAGAGATGTCAGTGGGGTCATCGATCAGGAAGAAACAGAATGCAGCCAACAGCCAAACAAAGACATTGATAAGAGCGACTGGTGATGAAGCCACAGACCTGGCTCTCGGACAGAGTCAACATCTCCTTGTCAGATCGGTTCTTCTTCATTCCACTGCAAGAACAAACAAGATGTTAAATAACTCCAGTAAACCGCCGTGGTATTCCGCAGAAACACGTTGGCCAAAACAACGCCCGCTATCTCAAGGAACTTTGAACGATCGATGATAGTCAGATGTGCGCCATTACTGGCACTATCCCACCCGTCCCTCCACCCTCTGTCCCCTTCCACCTATATCTGCCACAGTAATCCCTCTCTGCCTCAGAGGGCGGTGGAGGCAGGTTCACTGGATGCGTTCAAGAGAGAGCTAGATAGAGGGCTCTTAAAAATAGCGGAGTCAAGAGGATATGGGGAGAAGGCAGGAACGGTGTACTGATTGGGGATGATCAGCCATGATCACATTGAATGGCGGTGCTGGCTCGAAGGGCCGAATGGCCTACTCCTGCACCTATTGTCTATTGTCTATTGTCTATATCCCTCCCTCCAGCTTTACATCTGCCATCCTTTTGTCTTCCACCCATCTCTGGCCTTTGTCCATCCATCTTCCAACCAACCCCCCCCCCCCTCCCCTCAGCTGTATCCACCTAGCACTTGTGTAGGAAGGAACTGCAGATAGACACAAAATGCTGGAGTAACTCTGCGGGACAGGCAGCATCTCTGGAGAGAAGGAATGAAGAAGGGTCTCGACCTGAAACATCACCTATTCATAGAAACATAGAAAATGGGTGCAGGAGGAGGCCATTCGGCCCTTCGAGCCAGCACCGCCATTCATTGTGATCATGGCTGATCGTCCCCAATCAATAACCCGTGCCTGCCTTCTCCCCATATCCCTTGACTCCACTAGCCCCTAGAGCTCTATCTAACTCTCTCTTAAATCCATCCAGTGATTTGGCCTCCACTGCCCTCTGTGGCAGGGAATTCCACAAATTCACAACTCTCTGGGTGAAAACGTTTTTTCTCACCTCAGTCTTAAATGGCTTCCCTTTTATTCTAAGACTGTGGCCCCTGGTTCTGGACTCGCCCAACATTGGAAACATTTTTCCTGCATCTAGCTTGTCCAGTCCTTTTATAATTTTATATGTTTCTATAAGATATCCCCTCATCCTTCTAAACTCCAGTGAATACAAGCCTAGTCTTTTCAATCTTTCCTCATATGACAGTCCCGCCATCCCAGGGATCAATCTCGTGATCCTACGCTGCACTGCCTCAATCATAAGGATGTCCTTTCTCAAATTCGGAGACCAAAACTGGACACAATACTCCAGATGTGGTCTCACCAGAGCCCTATAGAACTGCAGAAGATCCTCTTTACTCCTATACTGAAATCCTCTTGTTCCCTTTCTCCAGAGATGCTGCCTGACCCGCTGAGTTTCTATCCACCCGTCACTTGCCAGGCTTTGTCCTGCCACCCCCCACCTCTCCACCTCTTTGCAGCTTCTCCCCCCCGATTGCAATCAGTCCGAAGACGGGTCCCAACCTGAACAATCATCTATCCATTCCCTCTACAGATGCTGCCTGACCTGCTGAGTCCCTCTCTCTCTCTCTCTCTCCATAGATGCTGCCTGAGATCCACCATCACTTGTGCTTCCCTGAAGGTTCCAGCCTCTGCAGCCCCGCGTGTCTTCGATAATTCTTTGAGTCCACTGACTATTTTCCCATTTGAGTATGAGTGGCCATAACTCACGATGTGTGGGCCAGTCACGTTAGTGCTGCAACATACATGCCTGGCCCAGAACATTGAAAGCATCTGCTTCAATTGAAGAGAGAAATTGGTAGAGATACATGGTGTCAGGTCAAGAAGCTCTCCCTCAAAGTCAGCAAGACCAAGGAGCTAGTTGTCAACTTCACGAAGCAAGGTTGAGTTGGTGCCCAAATCAGCATCCAAGGTGTTGCTGTGGGAATGGTTGCCAGCTTCAAGTTCCATGGCGTATATATATTATCAATGATCTGTCGTGGACGAAACATCATTGATGCGACAGCCTAGGCACACCAACGCCTCTACTTCCTCAGGAGAAAGCAGCTCCTCCAGCTAGTAGTCTCCTTCAGCAGGTCTCCAACTTCCACAGATGCACCATAGAGAGTGTACTGTCGGGTTGAATCATGGCTTGGTTTGGGAACAACTCTGCCCAAGACCCCATGAAATTGTAGAGAGTTGTAGATGTGGCCCAGTCCGTCACACAGACCACACTCCCCACCATTGTGGATGTGGCCCAGTCCATCACAGACTACACTCCCCACCATTGTAGATGTGGCCCAGTCCATCACACAGACCACACTCCCCACCATTGTAGATGTAGCCCAGTCCCACACAGTCCACACTCCCCACCATCGACTCCATCTACACTTCACGCTGCCTCGGGAAAGCAGCCGACATCATCAAAGACTTGTCCCTGTCCCACCCCGGTCATTCCTTCTTCTCCCCGCTCCCGTCCGGCAGAAGGTACAGAAGCTTGAAAGCGCGCACCACCAGGAACAGCTTCTTCCCCTCTGTTATCAGGCTTCTGAACGGTCCTTCCATGAGCTAGGGTACGGTCTAATTCACCTCTACCCCATTGCGGACATTGGACTTTGTCTGTGGAACTGATGCGCTACAATGCTGAGAACTAGATTCTGCACTCCGTATCTTCCCCTTTGCTCCACCTATTGGACTTTGAATGATTTGTTTAACTTTAAATTTGATTGTATTTCTATGTAACGTTATCATCTGACTGTAAACTTCATAAGTGTTTAAGAAGGAACTGCAGATGCTGGAAAATCCAAGGTAGACAAAAATGCTGGAGAAACTCAGCGGGTGCAGCAGCATCTATGGAGCGAAGGAAATAGGTAACGTTTCTGGCCGAAACCCAAGGGGTTTCGGCCAGAAACGTTGCCTATTTCCCGAAACGTTGCCTATTTCCCGAAACGTTGCCTATTTCCCGAAACGTTGCCTATTTCCAGAAACGTTGCCTATTTCCCGAAACGTTGCCTATTTCCCGAAACGTTGCCTATTTCCCAAAACGTTGCCTATTTCCCGAAACGTTGCCTATTTCCCGAAACGTTGCCTATTTCCCGAAACGTTGCCTATTTCCTTCGCTCCATAGATGCTGCTGCACCCGCTGAGTTTCTCCAGCATTTTTGTCTACCTTGGATTTTCCAGCATCTGCAGTTCCTTCTTGAACACTTGTGAAGTTTACTGTCACGAGGTACAGTGAAAAGCCTTGTTTGCTCGCTATCCCAAACAGATCAGATAACGTTACATATAAAACGTCAGCCTGGTCGCAGGGTGAAGAATGCACACTGTTGGTATGTGTCTTCATTCCAAGGACGAGGTCCAGATTGGATTTGTAATGTGTTTGTCAGCCGTTAAATAGAGCTCGTCTTGCTTCGACAGCACACGCAACACATTGATCCAGTCTCATTAAAAGATCTATTTGGGTTCAAAATAGCCTTAATGGAGAGTGGTGCAATTAACTTGCCAATGTCTGAATGGGAGCTGACGAATAGTGATGTGAACTCTGTCCCTTGAGTACGTGCCCGATCCATGCTGACAACTCTCTCCTTCAATCGTTGCAGCTGCTAATAGACAATAAACAATAGACAATAGGTGCAGGTACTTCGAGCCAGCACCGCCATTCAATGCGATCATGGCTGATCATCCCCAATCAGTACCCCCGTTCCTGCCTTCTCCCCATATCCCCCAACTCCGCTATCTTTAAGAGCCCTATCTAGCTCTCTCTTGAAAGCATCCAGAGAACCTGCCTCCACCGCCCTCTGAGGCAGAGAATTCCACAGACTCACAACTCTCTGTGAGAAAAAGCGTTTCCTCGTCTCCGTTCTAAATGGCTTACTCCTTATTCTTAAACTGTGTGGCCCCTGGTTCTGGACTCCCCCAACATCGGGAACATGTTTCCTGCCTCTAGCGTGTCCAAGCCCTTAACAATCTTATCTATGTTAACAACCTTAACAGTTTTGGTCCTAACTATCACCCGAGGTTCACTTCACGAGCTGGTTTAAACCATAGCATGCAGATTTAATTTAGTTTAGAGATACAGCATGGAAACAGAAGGTGGACAAAAGTGCTGGAGAAACTCAGCGGGTGCAGCAGCATTTATGGAGCGAAGGAAATAGGCAACGTTTCGGGCCGAAACCCTGAAGGAAATAGGCAACGTTTCGGGCCGAAACCCGGAAGGGTTTCGGGCCGAAACGTTGCCTATTTCCTTCGCTCCATAGATGCTGCTGCACCCGCTGAGTTTCTCCAGCACTTTTGCCTACCTTCGATTTTCCAGCATCTGCAGTTCCTTCTTGAACAGCATTGGAAACAGGCCGTTTGGCCCGTCAACCAGCGATCCCCGCACGCTAACGCTATCCTACACACCGCTGGGGACAATTTACTTTCACGCCAAGCCGATTAACCTGCAAACCTGGAGTGTGGGAGGAAACCGAAGATCACGGAGAAAACCCGCGCGGGTCACGGGGAGAGCGCGCATACTCCGTGCCGACAGCACCCGTGGTCAGGATCGAACCTGGGTCTCTGGCGCTGTGAGGCAGCAACTCTACCGCTGCACCACCGTGCTGGCCATTATGGGAAGGATGTGTTGGCTTTGGAGAGGGTACAGAAGAGGTCTACGCGAATGCGGTCTGGGTTAAAGAATATTGGCTATAAGGTAGACACAAAATGTAACTCAAGGGGTCAGGCAGCATCTCTTGTTGTTTCAGGTCGGGACCCTTGTTCAGACTGAGAGCTCGGATTGTCAGATGTTATGGGGAGACCTGATGGAAATATATAGAACCTCGTTCCCAGGGTGGAAATGCCAAAGACTAGTGGGCATAGCTTTAAGGGCCTGTCCCACTTGCATGCCATTGCATGCGTTCAGCGCGACCAAACGGAAGTGGAGTTCACGCGAAGTTCACGCTAAGTACGCGCTAAGTTCGCGCGTGGCGTAATTTGCGTCATACTTACCAATCAGCTGGGCAGGAGGCGGGCTAACTGAATTTGGGCGTCGCACGGCGTCGGGCGGTGACGTCATCACGCAACGTCACGCCGGGCGGTGACATCATCGTGCAACGTCACACGCTAGGCGTACGTCGTCAAGACGCTGCTTACGCTGTCTAGACGCTGCGTACGACCGCAATGCGCCTGCGTGAAGACAGGCTGTTGGCGCGCGAAGATTTCGGACACTGTCAGATTTTCGGAGCCCTGCGCAATGTCAGGTGGGACCAGCCCCGCACAACTCTAGGTGGGACCGGCCCCGCGCGGCCATACGGTGCCCGTACGCCTCAAGCGACCACGTTTGGTCGCGCCAAACGCATGCAATCGCATGCAAGTGGGACAGGCCCTTTAAAGGGCATGTTTTTTCCTCACAGCGCCAGAGACCTGGGTTCAATCCTGACCTCGGGTGCTGCCTGAGAGGAGTTTGCACGTTCTCCCTGTTTCCTCAAGGTGCTCCGGTTGCCTGACCCGCTGAGTTACTCCATCACTTTACGCGCGTGTGTTTTGTGAACCAGCTCCAGCTCCAGCTGCAGTTCATCGTCTCCCCGTCAACATTGTCTGGAATGAGTTTATTTTATTTGCTCCAGTTACTCGAACACCAACAATGGCGGCCCGGTGGTGCAGCGGTAGAGTTGCTGCCTTACAGCGCCAGACATGAATCCTGACCACTGGCGCTGCCTGCACGGAGTTTGCACGCTCTCCCAGTGACCAGGTGGGTTTTCTCCGGGTGCTCAGGTTTCCTCCCATGCTCCAAAGACGTACAGGTTTGTAGGTTAGTCGCAAAATGCTGGAGTAACTCAGCGGGACAGGCAGCAGCTCTGGAGAGAAGGAATGGGTGACGTTTCGGGTCGTGACCCTTCTTGCTTGTCGGTTAATTGGCTTCGGTAAAAAAAAATTGTAAATCTTCCCAGGTGTGTTGGATAGTGCTAGTGTACAGGTGATCAGTGGTCGGCGTGGACTCGGTGGGCCAAAGGGCCTGTTTCCGTGCTGTATCTTCCAAGTCTAAGGACTATTTAGAAAGTCAACTTAAGCTAATCACCAAGGAAAGCGAAGTTTGTCTCTTCTGAAGCCACCCCCCTCCCCTGTCCCATCCCGGAGCCCAGTTTACCGCAGCCCGAACCATCAACTCAGTGTGGGACTTACTTTTCTTTAAGGTAGATAAGTTCCAGCTGGCTCTTCTCATTCTCACCCCCTAGGAAGAATAAGGGGCAGATATTGAAACTTGCAAAATGAAAAAGGCAAATGTATCATAAACAGGTCTAACTTTGGGGGCCTGGGTTACATGGACTTCTGGCCATGGTGTGTAATGATGTATGTTATGTTATCCTCCAGGATGGTGGTTGGTGGAGGGAGGAGAGGGTGGGTGCTGGTGTGTGGGCTGTGGACTCACCCCCTGTCGCCCCACAGATGTTAACTACACATCCAGTGCAAAGTGTTGATGTGGGAAGAATTTAGAGACCGGTGCACCCCTCCCCCTCCCCCTCCCCCTCCCCCTCCACCTCCACCAACCCCCCCCCAAAGTTAAATCCAAGTGGTCACCAGGAGAAGGTGCAAATTAGGTCGACATGGTGGCGCAGCGGTAGAGTTGCTGCCTCACAGCGCTAGAGATCCGGGCTCAGGTGCTGTCTGTGTGGAGTTTGCACGTTCTCCCCGTGACCGCGTGGGTTTTCTCCGGGTGCTCCGGTTTCCTCCCACACTCCAAAGACGCGCAGGAGGGGTCTTGAGAGTTGCCTCCATCAATGTACACCAACAGTAGGTATGTTACAATACTTACCTTCAGCGGCGCTGCAATTCTGCCACTGGCCGTGTGCGCGGTTTTGGCGCCTTTGAGGGGATGCGGGGTTAAAACGCGGGTTTCTCCTACCTTGTCCTGAATTATATTTCGTTGGAGTGCAACCTTTTGCTGAAGAATCGTTCCTATGGGCGTTTTGTCTATTTTTTATTTTTATTCGATCGACAATGTCAGGGCTGGAGTTATTTTAAAATCAGCTTCGAAAGCCGTCAACGCCGACAACGGGGACGGATTTCACGCACGGGACAGGTAAACGAAAGCAGTTCATTTTTTTGTATAAAAGTGCTTCTTAAGAGGCCTTTAATTCACTTTTTTTAATGCGAAACGGTGATTCTTTTCCCCGAACTAACGGCAGAATTTTTCATGCCGATACGGGGTTAAATTCACCGCAAATCAACGTTCCAAAAGATCGCGTTCCACTCGCAAGATGATTTAAATGCCCATTAATTTACAGGTATTAAACATTAAATTTATTCCATTTGACCTGTAAATCCATGACAATGAGATTTTAAAATTATGTTATATTGTGAATTCTTGTGTGAATGTTATTTGGACACTTAGGCTATTTAAAAATGTTAATCTATTCTTAAGAAATTGATAGATGTTTAGATCTAGTAATTGAATTTTGTAATTAGCTACAATTAGGTAACTAACTAAATATATGCTTTAATTTCATGTCATCTAAGTAAGATTGTTTCATATTTGTTTCAGAATGCTTCAATCTATAATAACTGAAAATTTCTTTCAGTTCTCTTAATTTTTAAGAAAGTTATGGGCTTTTGACTGTCCTCGATCACAGCTTTTGTGTTAAGTCAATGGAAAAGCAATAGGGAACAAGATGCTAATTTCCGAGTATGAAAATGGCCATAACTTTTTTAATACTGAAGATATGAAAGTGAATTAGGTGTCAAATTCAACTTCTTTTTATGCTTTATCTGATGGGATAAATTACAGACTTGATTTTTAAAATCTCAAAATTTTGTAACATTGCTACCAATAGTATTTATTTCAAGAGGGCTTGTGTACAAAAACAGGGATGTAATGCTGAGGCTCTATATGGTGCTGTTTAAGAAAGAACTGCAGATGCTGGAAAAATGGAAGGTAGACAAAAGTGCTGGAGAAACTCAGCGGGTGAGGCAGCATCTATGGAGCGAAGGAATTGGCGATGTTTCGGGTTGAGACCAGTCTGAAGAAGGGTCGCCTGGTCCTGAAACGTTGCCTGTTCCTTCGCTCCATAGATGCTGCCTCACCCGCTGAGTGTCTCCAGCATTTTGTCTACCCGCTATAAGGCACTGGGTCAGGCCACATTTGGAATATTGTGAGCAGTTTTGGCCCCATAACTGAAGAAGGATGTGCTGGCCCTGGAGAGGGGTCCAGAGGAGGTTTACGAGAACAATCCCAGGAATGAGTGGGTTAACACATGATGAGCGTTTGTCGGCACTGGGCCTGTACTCGCTGGAGAAGGATGAGGGGGGGACCTCATTGAAACTTACAGAATAGTGAAAGGCTTGGATAGAGTGGATGTAGAGAGGATGGTTCCACCAGTGGGAGAGTCTAGGACCAAAGGGTCACAGCCTCAGAATTAAAGGACGTTCCTTTACGAAGGATATAAGGAGGAATTTCTTTAGCCAGAGGGCGGCGAATCTGTGGAACTCATTGCCACAGAAGGCTGTGGAGGCCAAGTCAATGGATATTTTTAAGGCAGAGATAGATAGTTTCTTGATTAGTATGGGCGTCAGGGGTTATGGGGAGAAAGCAGGAGAATGGGGTACTTATGACCTAACTGCAGGAAGGAATTGTAGGTGGTGTATTAAACTAATGCAGTAATCTCAAAGATAGACACAAAATGCTGGAGTAACTCAGCGGGACAGGCAGCATCTCTGGAGAGAAGGAATGGGCGATGTTTCGGGTCGAGACCCTTCTTCAGACTGAGGAAGAAGTCTGAAGAAGGGTCTTACATAGAAACATAGAAAATAGATGCAGGAGGAGGCCATTTGGCCCTTCGAGCCAGCACTGCCATTCAATGTGATCATGGCTGATCGTCCCCTATCAATAACCCGTGCCTGCCTTCTCCCCATATCCCTTGATTCCACCAGCCCCTAGAGCTCTATCTAACTCTCTCTTAAATCCATCCAGTGACTTGGCCTCCACTGCCCTCTGTGGCAGGGAATTCCACAAATTCACAACTCTCTGGGTGAAAAAGTTTTTTTCACGTCAGTCTTAAATGGCTTCCCTTTTATCTATGACTGTGGCCCCTGGTTCTGGACTCGCCCAACATTGGGAAATTTTTTCCTGCATCTAGCTTGTCCAGTCCTTTTATCATTTTAAATGTTTCTCTAAGATCCGACCCTAAACGTCACCCATTCCCTCTCTCCAGAGATGCTGCCTGTCCCGCTGAGTTACTCCAGCGTTTTGTGTCTATCTTTGACCTTATTGCAGTGCTGGTGAGTTGGGCTCAGGCCCCGCCGGCCACACGTACCGTACTTGTGGGAGGATGGGGCGGTGTAAGTGTCCTCCACGCTGTCGGTGTCGATGATGACGGCCAAGTCCATGTCGGCCTCCAGCTGGTGCTGATGAGCTGCTGGAGCACGGCCTCTGCGATGGGCATGACCATGGCCGTGGTGGAGGTGTTACTGAGCCACATGGACAAGAACACGGTGCAGCACATGAGCCCAGGACCAACCTGTGGGCACAGACAGACGTCAACACCAAACACCTACCCTGCCAACACATATCCTATCCACCGCTGGGAGGCACGGAGACAGGAGACAGGAGACAGGAGACAGGAGACAGTAGACAATAGACAATAGACAGTAGACAATAGACAATAGACAGGAGACAGGAGACAGGAGACAGTAGACAGTAGACAGGAGACAGGAGACAGGAGACAGTAACAGTAGACAATAGACAATAGACAGTAGACAGTAGACAGTAGACAGTAGACAGTAGACAATAGACAATAGACAATAGACAATAGACAATAGACAGGAGACAGGAGACAGGAGACAGGAGACAGGAGACAGGAGACAGGAGACAGGAGACAGGAGACAGGAGACAGGAGACAGGAGACAGGAGACAGGAGACAGGAGACAGGAGACAGGAGACAGGAGACAGGAGACAGTAGACAGTAGACAATAGACAGTAGACAGTAGACAGTAGACAGTAGACAATAAGTAGACAATAGACAGGAGACAGGAGACAGGAGACAGTGGACAGTAGACAGTAGACAATAGGTGCAGGAGTAGGCCATTCGGCCCTTTTGAGCCAGCACCGCCATTCACTGTGATCATGGCTGATCATCCCCAATCAGTACCCCGTTCCTGCCTTCTCCCCATATCCCTTGACTCTGCTATCTTTAAGAGCCCTATCTAGCTCTCTCTTGAAAGTATCCAGAGAACCTGCCTCCACTGCCTGGTAGAGAATTCCACAGATTCACAAGTCTCTGGGTGAAAAAGTTTTTCCTCATCGAAGGCTGTTGTGTGGTGTAGCGGGTAGTGCCGCTGCCTCACAGCGCCAGAGACCCGGGTTCAATCCTGACCTCGGGTGCGGTCTGTGTGTGTGGAGTTTGCACTTTCTCCCTGTGACCCTCTAGCGTTTCCTCCCACATCCCACATTAATTGTCCCTCTGTAGATTGCCCCTTAGTGTGTAGGGAGTGGATGAGAAAGTGGGATAACATAGAACTAGTGTGGACGGGTGATGGATGGACTCGTGCCTAGTGTGTGGGTGAGAGGTGGCATCTGATGGGAATTGATGAGAATGAGGGAAGATGGAATGAATGTAGGATTAGTATAAAGCGATGGGTAGTGGCGGCACGGACTTTGTGGGCCGAAGGGCCTGTTTCATGCTGTCTATCTCAATGACCATGGTAGCTCAGACCCTTCACCATTCCCCCTCCCTGTCCTTGGATCCCACCTGGCTTCTCCTCATGCCCCCATCCTTGAACCCTAAAGGGCCTGTCCCACTTAGGCGATTTTTTAGGTGACTAGGCTGTGGCCACATGGTTGTCGCCTCTATGGTCGTGAGTCGTCTCCTCAGTCGCCCAAAGAGTCGTAGCGTCTTTCTGGTCGACGCTGGATTTTCAACATGTTGAAAAATTTTCGGAGACAGTCGGCGACAGTGGGTTTGATGCCAATGAGTGTAGCTTGACTTCTCCTGACGTAGGTGCTGTCGTGGGTTGCCGCCAGGTGAACGAAGGTTGTCGCCAATGCTGACTTCGATTTTTGTTGTTGCTAAAGTAATGATTCTATTTCAAATTTTATGTCGAGGGGGGGGGGGGTCCAGACGCCGGTTTGTCGGCGACCTGCTACGACTATGACAGTCGCCTAAAAATAGCCTGAGTGGGACAGGCCCCTTAAAGATAGACACAGAGTGCTGGAGTAACTCAGCGGGACAGGCGGCATCTCTGGAGAGAAGGAATGGGTGACGTTTTGGGTCGAGACCCTTCTTCCGACTGAGAGTCAGGGGAAAGGGAAACAAGAGATATAATGTGTACCATCAATATCTCTCCCCTGACTCTCAGTCTGAAGGGTCTCGACACGAAACGTCACCTGTTCCTTCTCTCCAGAGACGCAGTCTGACCCGCTGAGTCACTCCAGCAATTTGAGTCTATTTCACAGAGAGATGACGGTTTTGTGTTTGGTTGCAGTGTCCCTCACATCCACTGGAGGGCGCCACTCTCCCAGTGTGTGTGTGTGTGTGTGTGTGTGTGTGTGTGTGGTGTGTGTGTGTGTGTGTGTGTGTGTGTGTGTGTGTATATATATGTGTGTGCGTGTGTGTGTGTGTGTGTATGTGTGTGTGTGTATATATATGTGTGTGCGGGTGGTGTGTATGTGTGTGTGTGTGTGTGTGTATGTGTATGTGTATGTGTGTGTGTATATATATGTGTGTGCGGGGTGTGTGTGTGTGCGGGTGTGTGTGTGTGTGTATGTGTGTGTGTGTGTGTGTGTGTGTGTGCGGGTGTGTGTCTGTGTGTGCGGGTGTGTGTGTGTGTGTGTGTGTGTATATATATGTGTGTGTGTGTGTGTGTGTGTGTGTGTGTATGTGTATGTGTGTGTGTGTGTGTGTGTGTGTATATATATGTGTGTGCGTGTGTGTGTGTGTGCGGGTGTGTGTGTGTGTGTGTGTGTGTGCGGGGTGTGTGTGTGTGTGTGTGTATGTGTATGTGTATGTGTGTGTGTGTGTGTGTGTGTGTGTGTGTGTGTGTATGTGTATGTGTGTGTGTGTGTGTGTGTGTGTGTGTGTGTGTGTGTGTATGTGTATGTGTGTGTGTGTGTGTGTGTGTGTATGTGTGTGCGTGTGTATGTGTATGTGTATGTGTATGTGTATGTGTGTATGTGCGTGTGTGCGTGTGTGCGTGTGTGCGTGTGTGCGTGTGTGCGCGTGTGCGCGTGTGCGCGTGTGTGCGTGTGTGCGTGTGCGTGTGCGTCAGTCATTGCCACAGTGGGGAGATGAGCGCATTCTGATTCACCGCAGCAGCCGTCAGTGAAAGCTGAAACCTGCTCCAAACGCTCAAACATAAAGTTGGCTGTTGGACACCTGTCATCCCACCGCTACCTCTGTGGAGGCACGGAGGAACTGCAGATGCTGGGGTCTTGAGCAAAATACAAAGTGCTGGAGGAACTCAGCAGGTCATGTTCAAAAGGCATAGCAGCAGAATTAGGCCATTCGGCCCATCAAGTCTACTCTGCCATTCAATCGTGGCTGATCTATCTCTCCCTCTCAACCCCATTCTTCCCATAACCCCTGACACCCGCACTAATGATTCAGGATCAGGGGATATGGGAGAAGGCAGGAACGGGGTACTGATTGGGGACGATCAGCCATGATCACATTGAATGGTGGTGCTGGCTTGAAGGGCTGAATGGCCTACTCCTGCACCTATTGCCTATTGTCTATTGATCAAGACAGGAGAATGGGGTTAGGGGGGGGGGGGGAGAGATAGATCAGCCATGATTGAATGGCGGAGTAGACTTGATGGGCCGAATGGCCTAATTCTGCTCCTATCACATGACCTTCTGACCCCAATGAGGTACTCACATCCCAGGCTTGGCTCCGGCCAACATGACCATGCGGAGAGCGATCCTCTTGTGCAAGTTCCACTTCTCAATGGAAGCAGCCAGGCAGATGACACCAATCAGCAGTAACGTAGTGTCCTTAAAGTATCCGAAGCGACCTGCAGAAAGTACACACACGTCAGCTCACAAGGTCATGTTCATGAATGATAGGAGCAGAATTAGGCCATTCGGCCCATCAAGTCTACTCTGCCGTTCAAGCATATATCTTATTATCTATCTTTCCCTCTCAACCCCATTCTCCTGCCTTCTCCCCATAACCCCTGACACCCGCACTGATCAAGAATCTATCTATCTCTGCCTTAAAATGTCCACTGACTTGGCCTCCACTGCCGTCTGTGGCAATGAATCCCACAGATTCACCACCCTCTGATCCTCTGTCCAGAACCAGGGGCCACAGTTTAAGAATAAGGAGTAAGCCATTTAGAACGGAGACGAGGAAACACTTTTTCTCACAGAGAGTGGTGAGTCTGTGGAATTCTCTGCCTTGGAGGGCGTTGGAGGCAGGTTCTCTGGATGCTTTCAAGAGAGAGCTAGATAGGGCTGTTAAAAATAGCGGAGTCAGGGGATATGGGGAGAAGGCAGGCACGGGGTACTGATTGGGGATGATCAGCCATGATCACATTGAATGGCGGTGCTGGCTCGAAGGGCCAAATGGCCTACTCCTGCACCTATTGTCTATTGTCTATTGTCTCTCACCACCCTCTGGGACTGGGGCAACTAGCGCCAACCACAATACAACACAGGCCAACGTGTCACCAACACATCGGGGTCCTGGGGTGGAGGGTATTGCACCGAGGAGTCCCCTGCAACCTGTTTCTCTCGCGGTTTACAGACTCGCCAGCCGCCTGCCACTATTGCGGGCTGGAAGAGTCTGTGTACCACGTGTATATGAAGTGTGTGAGGCTGCAGCCCCTGTCCCATTATCTGACGGGGCTGCTCCTTTGCCCTTCTGGCTGCACTTCACACCCACCATCCTCATCTTCGGACACCTCTGTGCGTTGGGGAGAGGGTATGGGGGGCTGAAGATGTCCTGGTTGGGTTGCTCCTGGGCCTGGTCAAAGCTGCCCATCCGCGAGTCACGGCGCCAGGCGGAAGAGGGCTCTACCCGAGCCGGCTGCCTGCCCCTTTTCCGGGGTTACGTCCGCGCACGGGTGGTGTTAGAGAGGGACTGGGCGCTGTCCACGGGCACCCTGGGGGGTTTCCGGGACCACGGGGAGTGGAACGCATCCTGGACAAGGATTGTAATGTCGTTGTTTAGAAGTTTATTTAGTATATTTGTTTATTGTGTACTATGGTGTGTTTGTTTTTTACTGTACTGTATATATTATTTTAATATTTGAATAAATTTCTTTGATGAAAAAAAAGGGGTGGTGGTGGAGGCAGATACGATCGTGGTGTTTAAGAGGCTTTTGGATAGGCACGTGGACATGCAGGGAATGGAGGGGTATGGGTCACGTGCGGGCAGGTAAGATTTGGTCTTGGCATCATGTTTGGCACAGGCATTGTGAGCCGAAGGGCCCGTTCCTTGGTTCTACTGTTCCAAGTTCGACAGATGCACAAGAAAGAGTGGACTGTTACCTTGCATCACGGCGTGGTTTGGGAACAACTCTGCCCAAGACCACAAGAAATCGCAGAGAGTTGTGGATGTAGCCCAGTCCGTCACACAGACCACACTCCCCACCATTGTAGATGTAGCCCAGTCCATCACACAGACCACACTCCCCACCATTGTAGATGTAGCCCAGTCCATCACACAGACCACACTCCCCCACCATTGTAGATGTGGCCCAGTCCATCACACAGACCACACTCCCCACCATTGTAGATGTGGCCCAGTCCATCACACAGACCACACTCCCCACCATTGACACCATCAACACTTCACGTTGCCTCGGGAAGGCAGCCGACATAATCAAAGACTTGTCCCTGTCCCACTCTGCTCATTCCTTCTTCTCCCCGCTCCCATCTAACAGGTTTAAAAAAAGCTTGAAAGTGCACACCACCAGACTCAGGAACAGCTTCTTCCCCTCTGTTATCAGGCTTCTGAATGGTCCTTCCATAAGCTAGGGTACTGTCTGATTCACCTCTACCCCAATGGACTTTGTCTGTGGAACTGATGCGCTACAATGCTGAGAACTATATTCTGCACTCTGTATTTTACACTTTATGTCCTTTCGTGCAAAGAGAAGTCTATACATTAATACAATCTCGCCATCCACAATGTACAGATAAAAGGTCAACATTCAGTGCAAGATATAACATTGACATTGAAGTCTGATGAAGTATGATGATGTCATTAATTTTGCAGGGACTAGAATATATAAACAATAAGGTAACGCTGAGACCTTATTTGCAGTTTTGGGCCCCATTTCTGAGGAAGGATGTGCTGGCCATGGAGAGGGTCCAGAGGGGATTTACGAGAACGATCCCAGGGATGATTGGTTTAACCTATGATGAGCGTTAGATGGCACTGGGCCTGCACTCGCAGGAGGTTAGAAGAATGAGGGGGGGGACCTCATTGAAACGTACAGAATAGTGAAAGGCTTGGATAGAGTGGATGTGGAGAGGATGTTTCCACTAGTGGGAGAGTCTAGGACCAGAGGGCACAGTCTCAGAATAAAAGGAGAAAGGAGATGAGGAGGAATATCTTCAGTCAGAGGGTGGTGAATCTGTGGGATTCATGGCCACAAACGGCTGTGGAGGCCAAGTCAGTGGATACTGTTAAGGTGCAGACTGCGGTTCTTGATTAGTGTGGGTGTCAGGGGTTATGGGGAGAAGGCAGGAAAATGGGGTTGAGAGAGAAAGATAGATCAGCTACGATTGAATGGCGGATTAGACTAGATGGGCTGAATGGCCTAATTCTGCTTCTAGAAAGTAGACAATAGACAATAGACAATAGGTGCAGGAGTAGGCCATTTGGCCCTTTGAGCCAGCACCACCATTCAATGTGATCATTGCTGATCATCCCCAATCAGTACCCCCCGTTCCTGCCTTCTCCCCATATCCCCTGACTCCGCTATCTTTAAGAGCCCTATCTAGCTCTCTCTTGAAAGCATCCAGAGAACCTGCCTCCACTGCCCTCTGAGGCAGAGAATTCCACAGACTCACCACTCTCTGTGAGAAAAATTGTTTCCTCGTCTCCGTTCTAAATGGCTTACTCCTTATTCTTAAACTGTGTGGCCCCTGGTTCTGGACCCCCCCAACATCGGGAACATGTTCCTGCCTCTAGCGTGTCCAAGCCCTTAACAATCTTGTATGAAGGTATAGAAATGGGAAAACGCACACCTCCAGAAACCGTTGCCTATTTCCTTCGCTCCATAGATGCTGCTGCACCCGCTGAGTTTCTCCGGCCAAACTTCATAAGTTCCGTGAAGGTGCCTAGTCCTTTGAAAGGCGCAAACAGTAACAACATCCCACACGGTGGCGCTGCGGTAGAGTCGCTGCCTCACAGCCACCAGAGACCCGGGTTCGATCCTGACTACGGGTGCTGTCGGTACCTTCTCCCCGTGACCTGCGTGGGTTTTCACCGGGTGCTCCGGTTTCCTCCTACACTTCAAAGACGTGCAGGTTTGTATATTAACTGGCTTGGTATAATTGTAAATTGTCCCTGGTGCGTGTGGGCTAGTGTTAGCGTGCGGGGATCGCTGGTTCAGTGTGGGCTCGGAGGGCCGAAGGGCCTGTTTCTGCGAGGTATCTCTCAAACTAAACTACTGCATGTAACTCACGTACTCTTGATGAATTATCCATTAAAGTGAGATCAACTCCACATTGCCGGAGAAGGCTGGCTTCTAATTAATCGGGCACTTCATCACCTGAATGATTTTACTTACATTTTAGTCTTTATTTAAGAAGTAAAAGTTTTCCGTGGCAGCTGACGAGAGGTGTAAGGTGCAGGGGGGAAGCAGTCCCACAGGCTGGTCAACGACTAAACGGTCACAGGGAGAAGGCACAAACACCACACACAGTGCCCGAGGTCAGAGGTCAGAGGTCAGAGGTCGGAGACGATTAACCACTTGGGAAAACCTGACGAAAACCTCAAGCAAAGGGCAGGGAATTTTCCACAAGGAAACCAAATTGAACCTCGCTCTTGAGGGGCGGCACAGTGGCGCAGCGGGTAGTGCCGCTGCCTCGCAGCGTCAGAGACCCCAGTTCCATCCTGACCGCGGCTGCTCTCTGTCGGTGCGGGTGTGGAGGTTTGCACGTTCTCCTCCCTGTGGACCGCGTGGGTTTTCCTCCGGGTGCTCCGGTTTCCTCCCACATCCTAAAAGGCGTGCGGGTTTGTGGAGTAATCGGCCCCTCTGCAAATTGCCCCCCACTAGTGTGTAGGGTTGTGGGTGAGAACGTGGGATAACGCAGAACTAGCGTGAAAGGGTTTCTTCCCAAAAACCCCTTTCTGGCTTAAGTCCTCCCTCCACCACCTCCAGTTTAAATTCCATTTGGAATATTTTGGAGGACCAAGAAACCAAGAACCAAGAACGGGCGGTCGATGGTCGGCCGTGGACTGGGTGGGCCGAAGGGGGCCCGTTTCCACGCTGTATCTCGAGTCTAAACAAATCAACTTTCATTTTAACTGGTGTGAATACAATTTGGAACGCAAGCTATTCCGAGAACCTAGTTAGGAAAATGGAAACACTGCACCTGGTTTTGTGTAAAAACTTTTTAAGAAGGAACTGCAGATGCTGGAAAATCCCAGGTTGCACAAAAGTGCTGGAGAAACTCAGCGGGTGCAGCAGCATCTATGGAGCGAAGGAAACAGGCAACGTTTCGGGCCGAAACCCCTGAAGGAAATAGGCAACGTTTCGGGCCGAAACCCTGAAGGAAATAGGCAACGTTTCGGGCCGAAACCCTTGGAAGGAAATAGGCAACGTTTCGGGCCGAAACCCTTGGAAGGAAAACCTTCCGGGTTTCGGCCCGAAACGTTGCCTATTTCCTTCGCTCCATAGATGCTGCTGCACCCGCTGACTTTCTCCAGAACTTTTGTCTACCTTGTGTAAAAACTTAATTGATTTAACTGGTACCTAGCGCTTCCCTTGTTTAGTTTAGTTTAGTTTCGTTCAGTTTAGAGACACAGCCTGTGGGGGAGGAAACTGGAGCACCCGGAGAAAATCCACGTTCCCAGGGAGAATGTGTAATCTACACACCCGTAGTCAGGATCAAACCTGGATCTCTGGTGCTAATGGGCCTGTCCCACTTAGGCGATTTTTTCGAAGACTGTCACAGTCGCAGCAGGTTGCTCCCCCCCCCCCCCCCTACCACAATGTCTACGACAACCTACCACCTAGTCGACATCAAGCTACCGACAACCCATTAGGACGTCCACCTACAACCACACCTACGACAACCAAAGTCAACCTAGGTCCAAGTAGGCTTGGCGATCGTTTCGCCGAACACCTCCGGTCGGTCCGCATTAACCAACCTGACCTCCCGGTGGCTCAGCACTTCAACTCCCCCTCCATTCCGTATCTGACCTCTCTGTCCTGGGTCTCCTCCATGGCCACAGCGAGCAACACCGTAAATTGGAGGAAATGCACCTCATATTCCGCTTGGGCAGTCTACATCCTGGGGGCTTTGAACATTGAATTCTCCCAATTCTGCTAGCCCTTGCTGTCCCCTCCCCTTCATCAGCCTCTGGTTGTCTCCTCCCCTCCCCCAGCCCTCGGGCTCCTCCTCCGCCTTTTTCCTTTTTTCCTTTCTTCTCCCCACCCCCCATCAGTCTGAAGAAGGGTTTCGGCCCGAAACGTTGCCTATTTCCTTCGCTCCATAGATGCTGCTGCACCCGCTGAGTTTCTCCAGCATTTTTGTGTACCTTCACCTAGGTCCACCCGCGACAAGCTACGACAAGCAACGACCCTGTCGGCGACAACTGAAGGCAATTCAGTCGCCGGTACCCGTCGCCGATTGACGGCGGTTGACGCAGGTAGTCGCCAATGGAATTCACCGGTCAGCACCGGCGACAACCTACGTCACCTGGCGACAACCTACGACAGCACCTGCGTCAGGAGACATCAAGCTACGCCCATTAGCGTCCAGCCAACTGTCGCCAACAATTTTTGAACATGTTGAAAATCCAGCGGCCACCAGAAAGACGCAACGACTCTTTGAGGAGACAACTCACGACCGTACAGGTGATACCCGGGCGACCATGTCGCCTGTAGTCGCCCAAAATATAGCCTAAGTGGGACAGGTCCTTGAGGCGGCAACTCTACCGCTGCGACCACCGTGCCGATTTACGCAGAGACATCCATGAATGCATAAGATATTTATTATACATTATACTTATGGGAGCCTTTCAAAGGACTCTCAAGGACGCCGTACAAAATGTAGTAAGCAGATCACAAAACATATACGCGGAATGAAAACAAAAAAACAAAAAATAATAGTAAGGACATCAACATTACACAATTCAAAGAGAGAGCTGCAGCAGCTAATCTCGCCAGTGTTCACTCTCCCTTTCAGCTGCAATACCGATTTCCCGGCAACTGTTGGCCGGCTGCTGCCCTAATCTGGGCAGAATTAAGAGAACGCACTTGAACCCTTCCCCCCCATGGAAGTCCCCCCCGAAAATGTGTTGCCCAGGCTGGGTGAGGCGTCCAATCTCCACCTCATCGGGACTTCCACGGCCAATCGGCGGGTGGAATCTGACCCCTGTGGCCGAGGCTCTGGAACTCCGACCCCGGCTGGAGCCGGCAGATCCGTTCCCATAAGCTGAGCCTCTACAAGGCTGCATTTGGAATATTGTGAGCAGTTTTGGGCCCCCATATCTGAGGAAGGATGTGCTGGCTCTGGAGAGGGTCCAGAGGAGGTTTAGTTTAGTTTAGGGGTACAGCGCGGAAACAGGCCCTTCGGCCCACCAGGTCCGCGCCGGCCAGCGATCCCCGCACATTAACACTATCCTACACCCACTAGGGACAATTATTAAACATTTACACCAAGCCAATTAACCTACAAACCTGTCCGTCTTTGGAGTGTGGGAGGAAATCAAAGATCTCGGAGAAAACCCACGCAGGTCACGGGGAGAACGTGCAAACTCCGTACAGACAGCGCCCGTAGTCGGGATCGAACCCTGGTCTCCGGTTTACAAGAATGATCCCAGGAATAAGTGGGTTAACCTATGTTGAACGTTTGTCGGCACTGGGCCTGTACTCGCTGGAGTTTAGAAGAATGAGGGGGGACCTCATTAAAAGTGCAGAATAGAGAAAGGCTTGGATAGAGTGGATGTGGAGAGGATGTTTCCACTAGAGGGAGAGTCTCGGACTAGAGGTCATATCCTCAGAATTAAAGGAGGTTCTTTTAGGACATTTCTTTAGTCAGAGGGTGGTGAATCTGTGGAATTCTTTGCCACGGAAGGCTGTGGAGACAAAGTCGGTGGATATTTTTAAGGCTGAGATAGATAGATTCTTGATTAGTACGGGTGTCAGAAGTTATGGGGAGAAGGCAGGAGAATGGGCGTTGGCAGGAATAAATAGATCAGCCATGATTGAATGGCGGTGTAGACTTGATGGGCTGAAAGGCCTTATTCTATTATCATATGAACTTTATGACAAGAGGAATCGAATATAAGAGCAAAGAGGTCCTTCTGCAGTTGTACAGGGCCCTAGTGAGACCACACCTGGAGTATTGTGTGCAGTTTTGGTCCCCTAATTTGAGGAAGAACATTCTTGCTATTGAGGGAGTGCAGCGTAGGTTTACATAGATACATAGATACATAGAAAATAGGTGCAGGAGTAGGCTTTACAAGGTTAATTCCCGGGATGGCGGGACTGTCATATGCTGAGAGAATGGAGCGGCTGGGCTTGTACACTCTGGAGTTTAGAAATATGAGAGGGGATCTCATTGAAACATATAAGATTGTTAAGGGCTTGGACACGCTAGAGGCAGGAAACATGTTCCCGATGTTGGGGGAGTCCAGAACCAGGGGCCACAGTTTAAGAATAAGGAGTAAGCCATTTAGAACGGAGACGAGGAAACACTTTTTCTCACAGAGAGTGGTGAGTCTGTGGAATTCTCTGCCTCAGAGGGCGTTGGAGGCAGGTTCTCTGGATGCTTTCATGAGAGAGCTAGATAGGGCTCTTAAAGATAGCGGAGTCAGGGGATATGGGGAGAAGGCAGGAACGGGGTACTGATTGGGGATGATCAGCCATGATCACATTGAATGGCGGTGCTGGCTCGAAGGGCCGAATGGCCTACTCCTGCACCTATTGTCTATTGTCTATGGACATAACCATCCAAGACCGACTTTGCGGGCCGGTAGACAAAAGTGCTGGAGAAACTCAGCGGGTGCAGCAGCATGTATGGAGCGAAGGAAATAGGCAACGTTTCGGGCCGAAACCCTTCTTCAGACTGATGGAGGGTGGGGGGGGGGGAGGGCGGGAGAAGGGCCGGTATTTGCGGGCCGGTATCCCGCCGCCCGGTGACCAGGCGGAACATTCCGGAACCGTCGGACTCCTCTCGGAGGCCGTGACCTCTGTGGGTCCGGACGAACCGGAAAGGCCCGTGTACATGCGCTGTATCTCTTTGCTCTTACCTCGCTGGCTTTCAAAACTCCAAACAGAGGGAAGAGGAAGGCTGGGACCATGGCGGCAGCTCCCAGCGGCACCGCCTCAGATACCCACCCAGTAGACCGCCGTGACTATCAGGACGTACGCACACTGAGCCTCCGGCTGGAAAACACAAAGAAAACATTCACTCAGCCGACACAGGAGCAAAGAGCACCGTGGAACGCAGAACCGTACAGCCCAGGAAGTGGGTGCTATGTCTGCGGTCCGCAACTTCAAGATTCAAGATTCAAGAGAGTTTATTGTCATGTGTCCCTGATAGGACAATGACATTCCTGCTTTGCTTCAGCACAACAGAACATAGTAGGCATGAATACAGAACAGATCAGTGTGTCCATATACCATTATATAAATATATACACACATGAATAAATAAACTGCATAAACTGTTCTGCATAGGGGCCAGGACCCATGTTTGTGAGCCACATTTATCACCATAGTCAGTAATAATAATGCATATAATCTAAATTAGTAATTAGTAATAATGCATACTAATAATACATACTAACTAGTGTGACACTTGGTTATGGTTTTTGCATTAGTTTTCACGTGTTTTTCAATGGGTTTTCTGCAGTTCCCAGGTGGCCTGCGTGCCCCGATTCTGGCTGTAGTGCCCAGGTCGTGTAAACTATTTGAAAAAACACGCTGATTTTGGGTTATGGGCCGGATCCGGCCCGTGGGCCGCATGTTGCCGACACCCTGTGCTATGTGCTATGTAAATACACACAGCATGCTGGAGTAACTCAGCGGGACATGCAGCATCTCTGGAGAGAAGGAATGTGCGACGTTTCAGGTGGAGACCCTTCTTGCGTGTATTATGCACACTTCCTAAAGGTGGTCCAACTGATTCTTTCTTGAAACAAGACATGATACAGATCCTGATGCAAGCTGAATCGTGAATGGATTCATTTGGAATGGGATGGAAATGCTTTACCTCCCCCCTCGGACTCCATCCAAGGACCCAAGCAGTCTTTCCAGGTGAGGCAGAGGTTCACCTGCACCTCCTCCAACCTCATCTACTGCATCCGCTGCTCCAGGTGGCAATGCTCTACATCGGTGAGACCAAGCGTAGGCTTGGCGATCGCTTCGCCCAACACCTCCGCTCGGTTCGCACCAACCAACCTGATCTCCCGGTGGCTCAGCACTTCAACTCCCCCTCCCATTCCGAATCCGACCTTTCTGTCCTGGGCCTCCTCCATGGCCAGAGTGAGTCCCAGCACGAATTGGATGAGCAGCACCTCATATTTCACTTGGGTAGTTTACACCCCAGCGGTATGAACATTGACTTCTCTAATTTCAGGTAGTCCTTGCTTTCTCTCACCTTCTCCTCCCCTTCCCAGCTCTCCCACAGCCCGCTGTCTCCGCCTCTTCCTTTCTTCTTCCCGCCCCCCCATCCCCTCATCAGTCAGAAGAAGGGTCTCGACCCAAAACGTCACCTATTCCTTCCCTCCATAGAAGCCACCTCACCCGCTGAGTTTCTCCAGCATTTTTGTCTACCCTCGATTTTTCCAGCATCTGCAGTTCTTTCTTAAACATTTCAATGGGTAGATCTGCTGCCCCACAGCGCCAGAGACCCCGGGTTCCATCCTGACCTCGGATGCTGTCTATCTGTGTGGAGTTTGCATGTTCTCCCTGTGACCATGTGGGTTTCCTCCGGGTGCTCCGGTTTCCTCCCCACATCCCAAAGACGTTTGTGGGTTAATTGGCCCTCTGTAAATTGCCCCCTAGTGTGTAGGGAGTGGATGAGAAAGTGGGATAGCATGGAACTAGTGTGAGAATGGGTGATCGATGGCTGGCATGGGCTCGGTGGCCGAAGGGCCTGTTTACAGGCTGTATCTCTCTCTCTCCCAACTCTCTCATGCCCCTGTGACAATAGAGTTAAGGTGGTAATCAGTCTGTTCAAATATGATTTCCTCACTCTCTTTGGACAATGAGTGATTGATTAGTCAGAGTCAGTAAATTATAAACCATTGTGTTGGAGAACTTGTTCCAAACGCCTGCTCCTTACTTGCTGCTTGTCAACAGTTTTTGGTAAAAAAAAACAGGCTGGGTGGCTTTCTGCTCGGGATGGGTGGGTGGGTGGGTGGGCAGGGGGGGGGCAGTGGCGTGCTGAGGGGAACCATGATGTTGGGAAGATATCGCTCTGCTCAAGTAGACAAAATTGCTGGAGAAACTCAGCGGGTGCGGGCAGCATCTACGGAGCGAAGGAAATAGGCAACGTTTCGGGCTGAAACCCTGATGGAAATAGGCAACGTTTCGGGCCGAAACCCTGATGGAAATAGGCAACGTTTCGGGCCGAAACCCTTCGGGGTTTCGTCCCGAAACGTTGCCTATTTCCTTCGCTCCATAGATGCTGCCCGCACCCGCTGAGTTTCTCCAGCAATTTTGTCGACCTTCGATTCTCCAGCATCTGCACTTCCTTCTCGCACACTCTGCTCAAGTAGACTGGCTGATCAGTCCACCCCCTGAGGAGCACCTTCTGCAACAGACTGGTTCCACCAAGATGCAGCACAGAACGCCACAGGAGATCCTTCTTCGCTGTGGCTATCAAACTGTACAACTCCTCCCCCATCTGTCGTGGGGTAGACTGACTCCCCCCACCCCCCCTCCCCCCCACCCCCGCACCTCCCCAATCTTTGCACATCCCCCAATCCTTTCCAATCGCCACTTTAATGTCATGTTTCATGTATCTTGTGTTTTATGACCGTTGGCAGATCAATTTCCCTCCTGGGATCAATAAAGTTCTATCGTGTCGTATCATCGATGCTGCCCGACCCGTTGAGTTCCTCCAGCACTTTGTGTTTTGTTCATGATTCCAGCATCTGCAGTTCCTTGTGTCTCCATCAAACAGGAAGATGTGCCTCTTATTTAGTACAGATGGTGACAGCACTCTGCCACTGGAGCTAGTTTGTCTGTAAAATGATGAGGGGCGTAGATAGGGTAGGCAGTCAGAACCTTGTACCCCAGGGTGGGAATGTCAAACGCTGGAGGGCAGTGGTTTAAGGTGAGGGGGGCAAAGTTTAAAGGAGACTAGACCAAGGGGGACCCGTCGGGTCCTGTCCCCTCAACGCGCGGTTGCGGGAGGGTCGGCCTGCGGCGTCACACACACACTCCCCCCCCTCTCTCTCTCTCTCCCCTCTCTCTCTCTCCCCCTCTCCCTCCGTCTCTCCCCTCCCTTCTCCTCCCCCTCTCTCTGTCTCTGCCCCTCTCTCGCTGTCTCTGCCCCCTCTCTCTCTGTCTCTGCCCCCTCTCTCTCTGTCTCTGCCCCCCTCTCTCACTGCTCTCTCTCTCTCTACCCCCCCCCTCCCTCTCTAGAAACGCCTGCGAGTTGGGGGCTATGCGTGAGTGGATAGGGTGGGGATGGGGTAAAAGGAGCCAACGAATAATATTAATACCCTTCTTCAGACAATTCTGAAACGTCACCCATTCCTTCTCTCCAGAGATGCTGCCTGTCCCGCTGAGTTACTCCAGCATATTGTGTCTATCTTCGGTGTAAACCTACATCTGCAGTTCCTTCCTACGCATTCCATGTGATATGTTCTATGTGCTTTGTGACATAGCTTGGAGCACGTAAAACATACAACATAGCTCCTTGAATGTAGCACATGGTCTACAAGCTGTGGGTCATGTGCGATGTTGGCAGAGTTATGTGCTAGGGTGATGAATCTGTGGAATTCTTCGCCACAGAAGGCTATGGAGGTCAAGTCAGTGGATATTATTAAGCAAGAGATAGATAGATTCTTCGTTAGTGCAGGTCAGGTCAGGTGGAGTTCCCACCCACCACGGGTACCATGTAATTCCGTGCTACCTGCTCCATGGTCGGATAGTCGGCGACTAAACCGTCTCCCCCACCCGGTTTGCCAGGTGAGGAGGGGGCTGTGGACCCCCAGCAGGACCAAAAACAAGACCTGTCAAAGGGCGGATGAGCTTCTAGCGAGCCAACGGCCATCCACACTTCAGTAGAAGTTGCGATCACTGTCGTACACTGCATTGTAAGGAACGATGATAAAGCACACACACACACACACACCAACATCCTAGACTTCCAGCGGTGGAAGTCCGCAGGAACTGGAGGACAGAGATGTGAGGTGCGTCCGTCACCGTTCCCGTCGGAAACCGGCACCACTGCGTCGCTAATGTTTTCAACGATGATGAATAGTACAGGTGTCGGGGGTTATGGGGAGAAGGCAGGAGAATGGGGTTGAGAGGGAGAGATAGATCAGCCATGATTGGATGGCAGAGTAGACCTGATGGGCCGAATGGCTTAATTCTACTCTTATCCCTTGTGACCTTCTGATCTAATGCAGCGCCAGCACTCTCTACCTGTCGACTTGGAAAACTCCTCTGTACAATAAAGACATTCCACCTGTGCCAGACAACTGTTTGTGTGCAGAGGCTGGGAACTCCAATGGGTCTGGGATACGGTGTACAAGGTTCAGTGTTTGACAGCACTGGGCCTGTACTCGCTGGAGTTTAGAAGGTTGGGTGGTGGGGGGGGGGGGGGGGGGGTTCTCACTGAAACTTTCAGAATAATGAAAGGCATAGATAGAGTGGATGTGGAGAGGAAGTTTCCACTGGTGGGAGAGTCCAGGACCAGAGGTCACAGCCTCAGAATTAAAGGGCGTTCTTTTAGAAAGGAGGTGAGGAGGAACTTCTTTAGTCAGAGGGTAGTTAATCTGTGGAACTCATTGCCACAGAGGGCTGTGGAGGCCAAGTCAGTGGATATTTTTAAGGCAGAGATAGACAAAATCTTGATTAGAACGGGTGTCGAGGGTTATGGGGAGAAGGCAGGAAAATGGGGCTAGGAGGCAGAGATCAGCCACGATTGAATGTCGGAGTAGACTCGATGGGCTGAATGGCCTTATTCTACTATGAAGTGAACTGGTGAAGTTCATAGATGCACCTTGTGTACTGGTGTCCAGTAGACAACGTGCTGGGTGACAGTCTAAACCATGGCTTCATCCTATTCACCAATTGATTGATTTATTTGACGAAGAAACATAGGACATCGAAAATAGGTGCAGGAGTAGGCCATTTGGCCCTTCGATCCAGCACCGCCATTCATTGTGATCATGGCTGATCATCCCCAATCAGTGCCCCGTTCCTGCCTTCTCCCCATATCCCCTGACTCCGCTATCTTTAAGAGCACCTATCTAGCTCTCTCTTGAAAGCATCCAGAGAACCGGCCTCCACCGCCCTCTGAGGCAGAGAATTCCACAGACTCACAACTCTCTGTGTGAAAAAGTGTTTCCTCGTCTCCGTTCTAAATGGTTTACCCCTCATTCTTAAACTGTGGCCCCTGGTTCTGGACTCCCCCAACATTGGGAACATGTTTCCTGCCTCTAGCATGTCCAAACCCTTAATAATCTTAGGTAGACAAAATTGCTGGGGAAACTCAGCGGGTGCGGCAGCATCTATGGAGCGAAGGAAATAGGCAACGTTTCGGGCCGAAACCCTTTGGGTTTCGGCCCGAAACGTTGCCTATTTCCTAGATGCTGCTGCACCCGCTGAGTTTCTCCAGCAATTTTGTCTACCTTTGATTTTCCAGCATCTGCAGTTCCTTCTTGAACCCTTAATAATCTTATATGTTTCAATGAGAATTCCCTCTCATCCTTCTAAACCCCAGAGTATACAAGCCCAGCCGCTCCATTCTCTCAGCATATGACCGACCCGCCATCCCGGGAATTAACCTTGTGAACCTACGCTGCACTCCCTCAATAGCAAGAATGTCCTTCCTCAAATTAGGGAGACCAAAACTGCACTTGATTCCTTTAGCCCTAAGAGCTAAATCTAACTCTAACTCATTAGAGACTGAGACAAGATCAATGAAACTTATCTCCTGTTATCTTTGTTTTTTAATGTAATCCTGAACAGATGATAGATAGTAGGTGAGGTGCACTGCGTCAACATTGTGTAACGAGATCAAGCTGGAATCTGGAACAAGGAGGAGAGTACAGAGAAGATTTACGAGGATGTTGCCAGGACTAGAGGGTGTGAGCTACAGGGAGAGGTTGAGCAGGCTGGGTATCTATTCCCTGGAGCGCAGGAGGATGAGGGGTGATCTTATAGAGGTGTATAAAATCATGAGAGGAATAGATCGGGTAGACAGACGCACAGAGTCTCTTGCCCAGAGTGGGGGAATCGAGGACCAGAGGACATAGGTTCAAGGTGAAGGGGGAAAGATTCAATAGGAATCTGAGGGGTAACCTTTTCACACAAAGGGTGGTAGGTGTATGGAACAAGCTGCCGGAGGAGGTAGTTGAGGTTAGGACTATCCCAACGTTTAAGAAACAGTTGGACAGGTACATGGATAGGACAGGTTTGGAGGGATATGGGCCAAATGCATGTAGGTGGGACTGGTGCGGATGGGGCATGTTGGCCGGTGTGGGCAAGTGGAGACGAAGGGCCTGTTTCCACACTGTATCACCCGTTCCCCTTGCTGCCTTGTTCCCCCCAGACATACACACTATTCTTCTTTACATTAACATCTTACTGGTACTAATGCTCATCCGCATATCTTTAGGAAATGTTTAATTCCAAATGGGCTCAGAAAGGCAAAGCTGCTGTTTAATAATGCTGACTCCACAGTTTATTGCCAGACATTATATTTACCCAGTAAGAATATACCAGACTACTGCCTAGATTAGAGGGTATTAGCTAGAGGGAGAGCTTGCACAGACTTGGATTGTTTTCTCTGGAGGGTCGGAGGCTTAAGGGAGTGTATAAAATTATGCGAGGCGGAGATAGGGTGGACAGTCAGAACCTTTTTCCCCAGAGTGGAAGTGTCCAAGTCTAGAGGGCGTAGCTTTAAGGTGAGAGGGGACAAAGTTAAAAGGTGGATGTGAGGGGCCTGGATCGCGCTGCCGGGGGTGGGGGTGGAGGCAGATACGATAGTGGCGTCTAAAAGGCTTTTAGATAGGTATATGGATATGCAGGGAATGGAGGGATATGGACCACCTGCAGGCAGAGGAGATTAGTATCTTGATATCATTCTCAACATGGATATTATGGGCCGAAGGGCCTGTTCCTCTGCTATACTAAGTTCTATATTCTATGTTCCACTCGAATTTACCATTGAATTCTGGCTAAGGGCTCCATACATCAACGCAATGTTCGATATTGAGCAGCCCAATGTAAAAATAGTCAGGAAAGTGCAGAGTTAGAAGAAACTGGAAAAGATACGTTTAACTTGGCATCATGTCCAGCACGGACCTTGTGGGCCCAAGGGCCTATTCCTGCGCTGTACTGTTCTATACTCTATGTAAGATTGGTTTTCTCATTCTTATGGAAAGGTCCCATGCTTTTATTAATTTTTTTAAAAATCTCTGAAATGACAAATGTGCACTTTGCCTGAAGTCAAGGATTTGTACCGCTGACCCCAGACGCATGACCTGTGACTGTTCCCTAACGTACAAGGAAAAACCCCTGGGAAGAATCGGAAGTTGGAGCAACCCCAGTCTGGGATCACCATACCAAATATCGTCGCACTAGTTCCAAACGCTGGCCAGAGGGACAGTCGACTACTTGATCTTCCCCAATGGTCAGTTTAGTTTAGTTTAGAGATACAGCGCGGAAACAGGCCCTTCGGCCCACTCAGTTCTCACCCACCACCGATCCCTGCACAATAACACCATCTTACACACACTAGGGACATTTTTTTTTACATTTACACCAACCCAATTAACCTACCAACCTGCACGTCTTTGGAGTGTGGGAAGAAACCGAAGTTCTCCGAGAAAACCCCCCCCCCCGCAGGTCACGGGGAGAACGTGCAAACTCCGTACAGACAGCACCCGTAGTCGGGATCACACCCGGGTCTCTGGCGCTGTAAGACAGCAACTCTACCGCTGGGCTGCTGTGACGCCCAACTTAAGTATAGTCTAGTTTAGAGATACAGCATGGAAACAGGCCCTTCGGTCCATCGAGTCCGTGCCGACCATCGATCACCGGTTCACACTAGTTCTATGTTATCCCACTCTCTCATCCACTCCCTACCCACTAAGGGGCAATTTACAGAGAGGCCGATTAACATACAAACCCGCACGTCTTTGGGACGTGGGAGGAAACCGGAGCACCCGGAGGAAACGCGCACGGTCTCAGGTAGAGCGTGCAAACTCCACACAAACCTGAGGTCAGGATCGAACCCGTGTCTCTGTTGCTGTGAGGCAGCAGCTCTACCCGCTGCCCCACTGTGCCACCTTAAACTCTCGCCATTTTGGTTCCATCTATTTCACCATTCCTGAACCTGATAATCACCTTTCCCGAATCACGGAATAATTACAGCTACAAGCGACCATTCAGCCCATCATGTCTATGCTAGCCCTCTCATAGATGGTCTCTCACATTCCATCTCTACTCCTATCCCCACCTTCAAGACCCTTTTGGAAGGCAAGGAGTGTTATAGCTGGCCAAACGTTCCTTGTTGAATCTGTGTTGTTCATTCTCCTTGGAAAAATCACAGTCCAAGTACCAAACACTACTCTACGAACAACATCTGAGAAGCTTTAAAATTAGCCACCCCCTGACAAGATAATTTTCTATATTGCTTTAACTCTATCGTTAATGTTAACCTCGTTAATTGGGGATATTTGCAATGCAACGGTGAATAGTCACGAAACAATATTTGTGTTTAAGAAAGAACTGCAGGTGCTGGCTGTCTGAAGAAGGGTCTCGACCCGAAACGTCGCCTATTCCTTCTCTCCATAGATGCTGCCCCACCCGCTGAGTTCCTCCAGCATTTTTGGCTACCTACGAAACAATACTTGATCGCTCCAGTGCTTGTACTCTGGAACGTGCCTGACAGCAACAGGAGGCTCAGAGTCACAGAGTCACGCAGCAGGGAAAGAGGCCATTCGGCCCCACTCGTTCAAGATGCCCCATCTTGTCTGAGTCTGAAGAAGGGTGTCGACCCCAAACCTCACCCATTCCTTCACTCCAGAGATGCTGTCTGCCCACTGAGTTACTCCAGCTTCGTGTGTCAATGCTCCATCTAAGTTTAATTTAGTTTGGACATACAGCGCGGAAACAGGCCCTTCGGCCCACCGAGTCCGTGCTGACCAGCGATCCCTGCACATTAACACTATACTACACTTATTAATTATATAAACTTATTAATGTTTTATGTGTCATTCGTAACTGTCACTGTATGTCATGTTGTCACTTGTGGGCGGAGCACCAAGGCAAATTCCTTGTATGTGAATACTTGGCCAATAAACTTATTCATTCATTCATTCATTCTTTCATTCTTTCATTCAGATCAATTTACAATTTTTACCAAGCCAATTAATCAACAAACCTGTACGTCTTTGGAGTGCGGGAGGAAACCGGAGATCCCGGGGAAAAGCCATGCAGGTCACGGGGAGAACATGCAAACTCCGTACAGACAGCACCCGTGGTCAGGATCGAACCCGGGACTCTGGCTCTGTGAGGCAGCAGCTCTACCGCTGCGCCACCACAGTGCCACCCAACTAGTCCCATTTGCTCTCATGTGGCCCATATCCCTCTAAACCTTTCCTATCCACGTACCTGCCCAAGTTAAATGCTGTTACTGTCCCAGCCTCAACTACCTCCTCTGGCAGCTTGTCCCATACACCCACCACCCACCTGTGTGAAAAAGTTGCCCCTCAGGTTCCTATGGAATCTTTCCCCCCTCATCCTAAACCTATGTCCTCTGGTTCTTGATTTCCCAACTCTGTGTAAAAGACTCTTTGCATCCACCTTGTCTATTCCCCTCGTGAATTTACACACCTCTATAAGATCAGCCCTCAGCCTCCTGCGTTCCAAAAATAAAATGATAGATGCATACTGCATGAAAACAGGTCCTTCAGCACAACTTGCCCACGCTGACCAACATGCCTCATCTACATTAGTCCCACCTGCCTGGGTTTGGCCCAAATCCCTCTAAACATAGAAACATAGAAAATAGGTGCAGGAGTAGGCCATTCGGCCCCTCGAGTCTGCACCGCCATTCAATATGATCATGGCTGATCATCCAACTCAGTCTCCTGTACCTGCCTTCTCTCCATACCCCCTGATCCCTTTAGCCACAAGGGCCACATCTAACTCCCTCTTAAATATAGCCAATGAACTGGCCTCAACTACCTTCTGTGGCAGAGAGTTCCACAGATTCACCACTCTCTGTGTGAAAAAAAAAATCTCATCTCGGTCCTTAAAGACTTTCCCCTTATCCTTAAACTGTAACCCCTAGTTCTGGACTTCCCCAACATCGAGAACAATCTTCCTGCATCTACCCTGTCCAACCCCTTAAGAATTTTGTACGTTTCTGTAAGATATCTGAATAATATCTGAATAAAAACGTTGCCTTTAAAGTTACTTCAAGTCTCAGCCTGCTCAACCTCTCCCTACAGCTCTGGCCCTCGAGTCCTGGTAAATCCTCTCTCTCTCTCTCTCTCTCTGCACCCGTTCCAGACATGATCTGAGCTGGTCCCCGAACCCGTGGCAAGGAAGTGGTGGACTTACACTGTCGGGGTACAGGACAGGCAGAGGTAACATCAGCAGAGGGATCAGGATGACCAGCAACAACTTCCGAGCTCGCCACAGATTCTTCAACATCCCCATCGCGTCCAAAACCAGCGGGGTCTTCAGCTCCTAGCGAACGGTGGGCCTCTTCTCATTGATAGAGATGGCTCCTTGAGGTAGAAAGCGTGTGTCTTCTTCTCAACCCTGAGAAGGTTTGTTGTGGAATTAGAAGACCACCTGCCCAACGGGAGGTCCAATATCCACCTCAGTTTGCCCAAAGGTGTGGTTCTCGGTCAGTAATTCAACTGGACACCGGTTGTCTAGGGATATGGATGATCTTCAAGATCTCCTTGCCTGTCACGGTTTTGCTCACCCCACGGGCAAAATAAATGCTGCCTTTGCCTGGATCCTCTGGAGGAATCAAAGTATTGGTTTCAGACCCGGTGTGCGTCGGATCTCGGTCGCTGAAGTCCACCCAGGTGAGTCCCTTGGACTGGGTTGAGATGTTTCAGGACCTTCCTTCCTTCCTTCCTTCCTTCCTCCCTCCCTCCTTCCCGACCCGGTATCTTCCTCCGCCTGCCCTTTACCCCGACCCAATGTCCAGCAAACTTCTCCAAAACTTTTCGCCCCTTTTTAAATCCAAAGTCAATCCAATCTTTAGCGAGTCGCCGCCCACACGCGAGGAGTCGCCGCCAATGGGTGAAGGACAAGGACCTTCTCAACCCAATCAAGCGGTGGCCGGGCCGGGGGTAGAGGGGGGGTGGGGGGGGACACAGGGTTAATATCTCTGTCCATTAACCCCACAGCTCGCCCGCCCGCCCTCATCCTTGCGCAGAGAAGGGCTGGCTGTGAGATTCCCGAATAGTTGAAAGGTTTTACCTTTGAACCAGAGAGACGCAGGAATTCGCAAGTGGTGAAAATTAACAGCAACTATTTTAAAGTAACCCATCTCTCTCTCTCTCTCTCTCTCTCTCTGCTGCGACTGTAGTGGAACTCTTGGCCAGAACTGGCGACGTCTACAGTTCATTGTATCCACAGTAAAGCAACACATGCAATTCAACACAGTACTCGCTGGAAGTTAGAAGATTGAGGGGGGGATCTTATAGGAACTTACAACATTCTTAAGGGGTTGGACAGGCTAGATGCAGGAAGATTGTTCCCGATGTTGGGGAAGTCCAGAACAAGTGGGTCACAGTTTAAGGATAAGGGGGAAGTCTTTTAGGACCGAGATGATATTTTTATTTTTTCACACAGAGTGGTGAATCTGTGGAATTCTCTGCCACAGAGGGTAGTTGAGGCCAGTTCATTGGCTATATTTAAGAGGGAGTTAGATGTGGCCCTTGTGGCTAAAGGGATCAGGGGGTATGGAGAGAAGGCAGGTACAGGATACTGAGTTGGATGATCAGCCATGATCATATTGAATGGCGGTGCAGGCTCGAAGGGCCGAATGGCCTACTCCTGCATCTATTTCTATGTTTCTATGTAAAGCAACACAGCAGATTGTTGATCACCCCCCCCCCCCCCCACAGAAACTGCAGATTGCCACAACATTGAGCAATATAGCTCAATTACCGCCTCTCATGATTACGTAGACAAACTATCTCTAGACGCAGGTAGATAACAATACTGGAGAAACCCAGCGGGTGAGGCAGCATCTATGGAGCGAAGGAATAGGTGACGTTTCGGGTCGAGACCCTTCTTCAGACCAGAGAGATTGTGAATCTGTGGAATTCTCTGCCACAGAAGGCAATGGAGGCTAATTCACTGGACGTATTCAAGAGAGAATTAGATATTGCTCTTAGGGCTGAAGAAGGGTCTCGACCCGAAACATCACCTATTTCTTCGCTCCATAGATGCTGCTTCACCTGCTGAGTTTCTCCAGCATTTTTTGTCTACCTTTGATTTTTCCAGCATCTGCAGTTCCTTCTTCAACATCTCTGGACACAGAGTACCGTCACCACCTGCACTAAACAAGGAGCATGTCTTCCTGTTTGATGGAGAAGCAAGAAGCTGCAGATGCTGGAACCGTAAACAAAACACAAAGTGCTGGAGGAACTCGGTGTCAGTGTGGAGAAGGGTCCCGACCATAAACTGTCCATTCCTTCCACAGATGCTGCCTGACCCGCTCAGTTACATAGACAATAGGTGCAGGAGTAGGCCATTCAGCACTTCGAGCCAGCACCACCATTCAATGTGATCATGGCTGATCATCCCCAATCAGTACCCCGTTCCTGCCTTCTCCCCATATCCCTTGATTCCGCTAGCCCAAAAAGCTAAATCTAACTCTCTTTTGAATGTATCCAGTGAATTGGCCCCCACTATCTTCTGTGGCAGAGAATTCCACAGATTCACAACTCTCTGGGCGAAAACGTTTTTCCTCAACTCTGTTCTAAATGGCCTACCCCTTATTCTTAAACTGTGACCCCTGGTTCTGGACTCCCCCAACATCGGGAACATGTTTCCTGCCTCTAGCTTGTCCAATCCCTTAATAATTTTAAAGGTTTAGAAAAGATCCCCTCTCATCCTTCTAAATTCCAGTAAATACAAGCCCATTAAGAATAAGGAGTAAGCCATTTAGAACGGAGACGAGGAAACACTTTTTCACACAGAGAGTGGTGAGTCTGTGGAATTCTCTGCCTCAGAGGGGAGGCAGGTTCTCTGGATACTTTCAAGAGAGAGCTAGATAGGGCTCTTAAAAATAGCGGAGTCAGGGGATATGGGGAGAAGGCAGGAACGGGGTACTGATTGGGGATGATCAGCCATGATCACATTGAATGGCGGTGCTGGCTCGAAGGGCCAAATGGCCTACTCCTGCACCTATTGTCTATTGTCTATTGTCTATTGTCAGTCGCTCCATTCTCTCACCATATGACAGTCCCGCCATCCCGGGAACTAACCCCGTGAACCTACACTGCACTCCCTCAATAGCAAGAATGTCCTTCCTCCAGCACTCTGTGTTTTGTTCAGTATCACTCATCTTATCTTGCACTGAGTTCTGTGCACTTTGTCATTGAACAGTACGCGGTGGACAGCTTGACTGAAGTCTTTTCTTTGACTAGACAGCACGCAAACAAAAACATTTCAAAATACCCCGGTACACGTGACAATAATGGACTTAGGGATACAGTGTGGAAACAGGCCCTTCAGCCCACCGAGTCCGTGCCGACCAGCGATCCCCGTACACCAGCACTATCCTACACACACTAGGGATCATTTATATATTTTACCAAAGCCAATTAACCTACAAACCTGCACGTCTTTGGAGTGTGGGAGGAAACCGGAGCGCCCGGAGAAATCCCACGCTGTCACGGGGAGAACGTACAAACTCCGTACAGACGGCACCCGTAGTCAGGATTGAACCCGTGTTCCTCGATTCCCTTTGTCCTGTTATTACACCTTCCACTTCCTTATCTCCCTCCCCCCCTGGCATCAGTCTGAAGGAGGGTCTCGACCCGAAACGTCACCCATCCTTCTCTCCAGAGATGCTGCCCGTCCCGCTGAGTTACTCCAGCATTTTGCGTCTATCTCTGATCTACGCTAGTTCCACCTGCCTGCAATTTGCCCATATCCCTCTAAACCTATCCTATCCCGCACCTTTCCATCTTTTAAATGCTGCTATAGTCCCTGCCTCAACTATCTCGTTCCATAAACCCACCACCCTCTGTGTGGATAAAGTTGCCCCTCAGGCTCCTATTAAACCTTTCCTTTCTCACCATATACCCATGTCCTCTGTTTTTTGCTGAATATCCCAAAATATATATTTAAAATATATATATATACATAAATATCTGGAATCCGCAGAGTTTCTGGCTGTGCCTTGCTGCGTGGAGCCATTGGATATTGTTTTGTGAAGGACTTCACTGCTGGCCGAGAGGGTTGCAGCAGGTGAAGGGTGACGTTGGCTGAGCCTTGCTTGCAGCTCATTGTTCAGATCTCAGCTCCCTGTCAGCTGCTTTCAGCCCAGTGCTTTTGACACTTCCGTTCCCAATGCTCGGGCTGTTCTGCTGCATGTCCGTTCCAATCCATTGGCAGGCTCTGCCCGTGCAGCTGCTCAGTATGGAGGGCAGCAGGGGAAGCCCAGAGAAACCTCCTCACTAAAGACCTGGGTTAAAGAATGCATTTTGAGTCCCATTCTTCACATCACAAGGCTGGTTATGGCTACCGTTTGCCCGTTAGTCACCATTGAGATGTAGGAACGATAGTGGTGAAGAAGGACACAGAGAGTGCTGGAGTAACTCAGCGGGTCAGGCAGCATCTGTGGAGAACATGGATAGGTGACGTTTCACAGAGTGCTGGAGTAACTCAGCGGGTCAGGCAGCATCTGTGGAGAACATGGATACGTGACGTTTCACAGAGTGCTGGAGTAACTCAGCGGGTCAGGCAGCATCTGTGGAGCGAAGGAAATGGGCAACCTTTCGGGCCGAAACCCTGAAGGAAATAGGCAACGTTTCGGGCCGAAACCCGGAAGGGTTTCGGGCCGAAACGTTGCCTATTTCCTTCGCTCTATAGATGCTGCCGGAACATGGATAGGTGACGTTTCACAGAGTGCTGGAGTAACTCAGCGGGTCAGGCAGCATCTGTGGAGAAACATGGATAGGTGACGTTTCACAGAGTGCTGGAGTAACTCAGCGGGTCAGGCAGCATCTGTGGAGAACATGGATAGGTGACGTTTCACAGAGTGCTGGAGTAACTCAGCGGGTCACATAACATCTCTGGAGAAAAGGAATAGGTGACGTTTCGGGTCGAGACCCGTAAGGGTCTCGACCCGAAACGTCACCTATTCCTTTTCTCCAGAGATGCTGCCCATCCCGCTGAGTTACTCCAGCACTTTGTACCTATCTTTGGTATAAACCTGCACCTGCAGTTCTTTATTTCTACTCTCTCCTAAACATTAATGCTCTCTAATCCAGGCAGCATCCTTTTTCTTTAAATCAAAACATTTCTTCAATTATTAAAAATAATATTTACAATACAATAAAAACTCAGTAACTCAGCGGGTCAGGCAGCATCTGTGGAGAACATGGAGAGGTGACGTTTCACAGAGTGCTGGAGTAACTCAGCGGGTCAGGCAGCATCTGTGGAGCGAAGGAAATGGGCAACCTTTCGGGCCGAAACCCTGAAGGAAATAGGCAACGTTTCGGCCCGAAACCCTTCCGGGTTTCGGCCCGAAACGTTGCCTATTTCCTTCGCTCTATAGATGCTGCCGGAACATGGATAGGTGACGTTTCACAGAGTGCTGGAGTAACTCAGCGGGTCAGGCAGCATCTGTGGAGAACATGGATAGGTGACGTTTCACAGAGTGCTGGAGTAACTCAGCGGGTCAGGCAGCATCTGTGGAGAACTTGGATGGAGGCCATTTAGGGTCAAGACCCTTCTTCAGACCCATGTTCTCCAGAGATGCTGAATTACTCCAGCACTTTGTGTCTTTTTACATCTAACCTTAGCAGACAATTCAAAACAAGAAAAGACACAAAGTGCTGGAGTAACTCAGCGGGTCAGGCAGCAACTCTGGTGAACAAGGATAGATGATGGTAGACAAAAATGCTGGAGAAACTCAGCGGGTGCAGCAGCATCTATGGAGCGAAGGAAAATAGGGGGGGCAACGTTTCGGGCTGATGTACCTGTCCAAGTACCTGTTCAAGGATAGATGATGTTTTGGGTCAGGTCCCTTCTTCAACCCCAACCAGAATTGTTCAGTTTAGTTTAATTTAGTTCAGTTTAGTTCAGTTTAGTTTAGTTTGGAGATGTAGCGTGGAAACATCCCACCTAGTCCACTCTGTCCAAGGATCATCCGTACACTAGCACTATCTCCTACACACTAGGGACAATTTACAGAAGCCAATGAACCTACAAGCTGGAGCACCCGGAGGAAGCCCTTGTGGCTATGTGGTCATATTCTCCTCGTCACTCTGGTGAAATGGGACAAGGTATACTCCAAATGGAATATCAGGGCGCAGAGAAGATTCACGAGGATGTTGCCAGGCCTCAAGGGCTTGAGCTATAGGGAGAGGTTGAGTAGCCTGGGACTCTATTCCTTGGAGTACAGGAGGATGGTGGGTGATCTTTCAGAAATGTATAAAATCATGAGAGGAATAGATCGGGTAGATGCACAGTCCCTTGCCCTGAGTAGAGGAACCAAGAACCAGAGGCCATATGTTTAAGGTGAGGGGGGAAACGATTTAATAGGAACCCGAGGGGTAACTTTTTTACACAAAGGGTGGTGGGTGTATGGAACGAGCTGCTGGGGATGATAGTTGGAAGGTGGTACTTGGATAGGAAAGGTTTAGAGGGATATGGGCCAAGTGTGGGCAGGTGGGACTAGTGTAGATGGAGCATGTTGGACGGCCTGGACACGTTGGGCTGAAGGGCCTGTTACCATGCCATATGACTGGGACTCTAGAATATGCCAACTTTACTGAACCAGAAATCCAAAGAATATTCGATGGTGCCAAGTTAAACAACTTCCAAGAAATAATAGTGGGCAACGGGTACATTTTCAAATCACATTTGTAGATAGCTTCAAACTCTCCCATCATGTTCCCGATGTTGGGGGTGTCCAGAACCAGGGGCCGCAGTTTAAGAATAAGGGGTAGGCCATTTAGAACGGAGATGAGGAAAACTTTTTTCACACAGAGAGTTGTGAGTCTGTGGAATTCTCTGCCTCAGAGGGCGGTGGAGGCAGGTTCTCTGGATGCTTTCAAGGGAAAGTTAGATAGGGCTCTTAAAGATAGCGGAGTCAGGGCATATGGGGTGAAAGCAGGAACGGGGTACTGATTGTGGATGATCAGCCATGATCACATTGAATGGCGGTGCTGGCTCGAAGGGCCGAATGGCCTACTCCTGCACCTATTGTCTATTGTCTATTGTCTTAAAAGGCTTTTAGAAAGGCACGTGGATATGCAGGGAACGGAGGGATATGGATCACGTGCAGGCAGAGGGAATTAGATTATCTTGGCATCATATTCAGTGCAGACATTGTGGGCCGTAGGGCCCTGTTCTATGTTCTATGTTCTTTGAATGTTTCTTTCACCTGTCGATGTACATTCATCACATACATATATGATTGCGCTGCTCCTACCCACTGGGTCCACGCTGACCATCAATTACCAGTTCATCGAGGGTCAGCATGGGTTCAGTGGGCCAAAGAGTCTGTTTCCATGTTCTATCTTTCCATTCAATTCAATTACGATGGTTCTAATCTTTTCAGATCACGACCCGCTGAGTTACTCCAGCACTCTGTGAAACGTCACCTATCCATGTTCTCCACAGATGCTGCCTGACCCGCTGAGTTACTCCGGCACTCTGTGAAACGTCACCTATCCATGTTCTCCACAGATGCTGCCTGACCCGCTGAGTTACTCTGGCACTCTGTGAAACGTCACCTATCCATGTTCCGGCAGCATCTATGGAGCGAAGGAAATAGGCAACGTTTCGGCCCGAAACCCTTCCGGGTTTCGGCCCGAAACGTTGCCTATTTCCTTCAGGGTTTCGGCCCGAAAGGTTGCCCATTTCCTTCGCTCCACAGATGCTGCCTGACCCGCTGAGTTACTCCAGCACTCTGTGAAACGTCACCTATCCATGTTCTCCACAGATGCTGCCTGACCCGCTGAGTTACTCCAGCACTTTGTCTCCTTTTGTGTATTAAGCAGCACTTCCAGTTCCTTGTTGCTACCCGTTGACAGTAGTACTATGTGAACTAGTGTTCTCATTTTCTCTTTCTCACTTTCTCATCCACTCCCTGCACACAATTTACAGAGGGGCCAATTAACCTACAAACCCGCACCTCTTTGTGATGGGCGAGGAAACCGGAGCACCCGGAGGAAACCCGCATGGTCACAGATAGAAGGTGTAAACTCCACACAGACAGCACCATCATGGTAGAGTTGCTGCTGCCCTGAGAGACCCGGGTTCGATCGTGACTATGGATGCTGTCTGTACGGAGATTGTAAGTTCCCCCTGTGACCGCGTGGGTTTTCTCCGGGTGCTTAGGTTTCCTATCGCACTCCAAAGACGTCCAGGTTTGTAGATTAATTGGCTATTGGTAAAAAAAAATGGTAAATTGGCCCGAGTGTGTAGGATAGTGCTAATGCACGGGGATGGGCGGTCGGCACGGACACAGTGGGCCAAAGGGCCTGTTTTCACACTGCATTTCTAAAGTCTAAAGTCTAAAGCACCCGAGGTCAGAATCAAACCCGGGTTTCTGGCACCGCGAGGCAACGGCTATATCCACTGCGCACTGTGCCGCCCTTAATAGGAGCAAATTCAATGCTTTTTCTAGGCTTCCATGTGCCTGCAATGTTTGTGACATCCTTCAGCTATAAGGTACGCATGCATTGCTGGATTCACCGAACTAATATAATGGGCTTAATGTTCCCATCACTATTATTGTAACCATAGAAACATAGAAACGTAGACAATAGGTGCAGGAGTAGACCATTCGGCCCTTCGAGCCAGCACCGCCATTCATTTCTTCTCCGTGGATTGTCACCTTGTCATTGTGGTGGAGAAGCTTGTGTGGTCCTGAGGTCCTGAGAGCGATGCCGTCTGGAGCTATGCTCCTGGTAGGGCCACCCATGGCGGTAAGGTCGAGGGGGAGGTCTCCTGACAAAGAGCAATCCAACCAAGACCTCAACGGTGGAACAGGCAGAGGACGATGGCTGACCTTAGTGGAGTGTCACAATGGCTGGGAAGGCGGATGAAGGCTGCAGCAGAAAAGGGTCTCCGGTCGTCTTGGACTCCATGCCCACTGGATCCTGACCCAGATCTGTCAAGGACCATGTGTGGGGTGGCTGTCTGTGCACCAGTCTCCCCACGTTAAACAAAGTCACGCACAGGCGTTCCTCCATGAGAGGACAGTCACACTCGTTTCCCGTGACTGCCGATGATGGTGATGATCCTAAATCTGTTCCCCCCGTTCCTGCTTTCTCCCCATATCCCGTAATTCCGTTGGCCCTAAGAGCTAAATCTAACTCTCTTTTGAATGCATCCAGTGAATCGGCCTCCACTGCCTTCTGTGGCAGAGAATTCCACAGATTCACAACTCTCTGCCTGAAATTGTTTTCCCTCATCTCAGTCCTAAAGGGCCCGTCCCACTTTCACGACCTAATTCACGACCTTTTTTACTCGTGGACATTTTTCATCAGGGTAGAAAAAAAGCCCCGGCCTACTTGATGCCACGAGTGCCTACGACCAGCATCACGGCCTGCTACGACCTACCTACGGCCTCCTACGCCCTACCTGCGACCTCGTGACGACCATGCTGCGAGTATGAGTCAAGGGCAAACTCGGCAGAGGTGGTGAATTAGGTGGTGAAAGTGGGACAGGCCCTTAAACGGCCTACCCCTTATACTTACACACATCATCGAATGGAAACAGCCACCCACGTAGAACTCCAGGTAAGGTCACATTTACTACACACTGGCTCCAATGCTTGGAAAATTATCCCTTGCTGAGCAACCGTGGAAAAACAAATTCTAAGTGCTTATCAGAAACATCGTAATTTCAAGTTGCATTTTAATTACTGAAGCAGTTTGCATTTCTGAATCTGAAGTGAAGTGAAATTATGTTAACTCAGCAGGTCTGCATCTCTGGAGAAAAGGTATAGGTGAAATTTCGGGCCGGGACCTCCCAAAATGTCACCTATTCCTTCTTTCCAGAGATGCTGCCTGTCCCGCTGAGTTACATTGTCCTTGTCCCTTGTACATCAGTCTATGAAGGTAAGCATGCAGGTACAGCAGGCAGTGAAGAAAGCCAATGGCATGTTGGCCTTTATAACAAGAGGAGTTGAGTATAGGAGCAAAGAGGTCCTTCTGCAGTTGTACAGAGCCCTAGTGAGACCACACCTGGAGTATTGTGTGCAGGTTTGGTCCCCCTAATTTGAGGAAGGACATTCTTGCTATTGAGGGAGTGCAGCGTAGGTTTACAAGGTTAATTCCCGGGATGGCGGGACTGTCATATGCTGAGAGAATGGAGCAGCTGGGCTTGTACACTCTGGAGTTTAGAAGGATGAGAGGGGATCTCATTGAAACATATAAGATTGTTAAGGGCTTGGACACGCTAGAGGCAGGAAACATGTTCCCGATGTTGGGGTAGTCCAGAACCAGGGGCCACAGTTTAAGAATAAGGGGTAAGCCATTTAGAACGGAGACGAGGAAACACCTTTTCTCACAGAGTGGTGAGTCTGTGGAATTCTCTGCCTCAGAGGGCGGTGGAGGCAGGTTCTCTGGATGCTTTCAAGAGAGAGCTAGATAGGGCTCTTAAAAATAGCGGGGTCAGGGGATATGGGGAGAAGGCAGGAACGGGGGTACTGATTGTGGATGATCAGCCATGATCACATTGAATGGCAGTGCTGGCTCGAAGGGCCAAATGGCCTCCTCCTGCACCTATTGTCTATTGTCTATTGTTACTCCAGCTTTTTGTGTCTATCTTCGGTTTAAACCAGCATCTGCAGTTCCTTCCTGCACATTAAGTTATTTTCTTCTGGTTAACTGTTAGTAAATAAAGGTAACTGCAACCAAAGAGCAGGAGCTAGATTGATGATATAATTTATAAAAGAGCTGATTAACCTTATTTCGTCATCAGTTTTCCAGACGAGATTTTTATTTCCGTTCAGACATGTTAGTGTTAGGGATCAATATCCTGGCAGGAATTCTGCATCAGATGTAACAATAGCCAATTGCTAAATAAATCTCCCACCACATTATTCACCCTCGCCCTCAGTAATAAGTTGGTGCTACATTATTTTTAGTTTAGAGATACAGTGCGGGAACAGGCCATTCGGCCCACCGAGTCCTCGCCGACCAGCGATCCCCGCACACTCACACTATCCTACACACACTAGTGACAATTTACAATTTTACCTAAGCCAATTAGCCTACAGGCCAGTATGTCTTTGGAGCGTGGGAGGAAACCTGGGCACCTGGAGAAAACCCACGCGGTCACGGGGAGAATGTACAAACAGCACCCGTGGTCAGGATGGAACCCGGGTCTCAGGCGCTGTGAGGCAGCAACTCTACCGCTGCGCCACCGTGCCGCGCATAAATGGGAACAACACATTCTTTGATTGATTGACTGAAAGATATAGCATGGAAACAGGCCCTTCGGCCCACCGAGTCCATGCTGATTATCGATCACTCATTCATACACCTGTTCTACCTTATCCCATTTTCTCATCCACTCTCTCTACACACAAGGGGCAATTTTACAGGGGGGGCTATTAACCTACAATTCTGCACATCTTTGGGATGTGGGAGGCCATAAGGTCATAAGGGATAGGAATGTAATTGGGCCATTCAGCCCCTCAAGTCTACTCCGCCATTCAATCATGGCTGATCTACCTCTCCCTCCTAACCCCATTCTCCTGCCTTCTCCCCATAACCTCTGACACCCGTACTAATCAAGAATTTATCTATCTCTGCCTTAAAAAATATCCAATGACTTGGCCTCCACTGCTTTCTGTGGCAAAGAATTCCACAGATTCACCACCCTCGGACTAAAGGAAACCGGTGCACCCGGTAGAACTCCACGCGGTCGCTGGGAGAACATGCAAACTCCACACAGACAGCACCCGAGGTCAGGATCGTACCCGGGTCTCTGGCACTGTGAGGCAGCGGTTCTACCTGCTGCGCCACCGTGCCGCCCACGCATTCCCGTAGATGGCAGAGAAACAGACCTTCGCCCCATTAACCTGCCATGGATTTGAACACAAGGCCCAGGGTGGGGGGGAAGAATGATCTGAAATGATATTAAATTCCCCGTGAAATGACTTCCAGAGCAAGCTGCAGTAGTTGGAATGAATGATTTAATTGATATACAAATTAGAATAAAGAATCGATATTGCACACAACTTTATTTCCTTTAATATATTAAAATAAATGAAGCTTAGCTTCATTTCCCTTTAATGGATTTCTTTCAAGCTCTGAGTTGTTGACTCAATAATGAGAAAGGGAACATGATAATTACTTCATCATTGGTTTGCCTTCTGCTTAGTACTTTGTTCACAAGTGGTTTGAGTTGGTTTTGTTTTAATCGGTAGCCTCTGTCAATAAATCTCCTGATGTTATTCCTCCAGGAGGCACTACATCGTCAAAGACCCAGGCCACGCTCTCGTTTCACGCTCTCGTTTCACCCCTGCCGTCGAGAAGAAGGCACAGGAGCCTGAAAACCGTGACCACCATGCAGATTAACCCTTATTAATCCATGCCAGTTTTAAACTCCACTACACATATATGCATGCCACCCATTACATGGTATTACAGTACTACACGGCACCACACGGTACTGCATTAACAAGGTTAGCAAGCTCTCAGAAGCCACGCCGGAGCTGGGTACGAATGGCTGGCAGTTAGGATCACTTATGGAATAAAGACTAATCTTTCACTATGTATGTTGTCGTAGATCATTCACAGACATGGTGTCAGAAGTGGGGTACCAACCCACGCCTCCACAGGAGACGGTTCAAGAACAGCTTCTTCCCAAACAACCTCGGACTATCCTTGACCGGACTTTGCTGGCTTTACCTTGCACTAAACGTTATTCCCTTACCATGTATCTGTACACTGTGAACAGCTCGATTGTAATCACGTATTGTCTTTCCGCTGACTGGTTAGCATGCAACAAAAGCTTCTCACGGTACCTCAGTACACGTGACAATAAACTGAACTGAACCACCAGGCTCTTTGAACAGTACACAACACTAACCTCTGCAACTATGAACTTCTATGGACTCTCTTTAATTCCATAAAGGACTATAGGGTTTTTTTCTGTACTAGTATCATGGTTATTAATTTATTGAATATGTGTTTATTATATATTATCTGTGTGTATTGCATTTATAGGCCTGTTCTGCTGTTACAGGTAGGAATCACATTTTTCCATGGCCCGTTAAATGACCCTTGACTTTGATCATTAGTCTTATTATGACCGGAATGCACTAAACGTTATTCCCTTATCACGTATCTATACGCTGTAAATGGCTCGATTGTAATCATGTATTGTCTTTCTGCTGACTGGCTAGCACGCAACAAAAGCTTTTCACCGTACCTCGGTACACGATTTTTATTGTTTTTTGTTCATTGGATAAAAGCATCATTGGCGAGGCCAGGTTGTTTTTATTCATCGCATTTTGCTCTTTTGAAAAAAATGATAGCTGCCTTTTTGAGCAAAGCGATCTTTCTAGTGAAGAATTACTCTTGCGATGTTCTTAAAGAGGACTCCGTGAGATTTGATCGGTTCAAGGTGAAGGATTCTTTCCTGTTGTTATGGGAAAGATATTGTCAAAGCTTGAAAGGGTTCAGAAAAGATTTACGGGGATGTTGCCGGGACTAGAGGGTCTGAGCCACCGGGAGAGGTTGAGTAGGCTGGGTCTCTATTCCTTGGAGCACAGGAGAATGAGGGGTGATCTTATTGAGGTGTATAAAACCATGAGGGGAATAGATCGGGTAGATGCACAGAGTCTCTTGCCCAGAGTAGGTGAATTGCGGACCAGAGGACACAGGTTTAAGGTGAAGGGGAAAAGATTTAATAGGAATCTGAGGGGTAACCTTTTCACACAAAGGGTGGTGGGTGTATGGAACATGCTGCCAGAGGAGGTAGTTGAGGCTGGGACTATCCCAACCATTAAGAAACAGTTAGACAGGTACATGGATAGGACAGGTTTGGAGGGATATGGATTATACGCAGGCAGGTGGGACTAGCGTAGCTGGGCTATGCTGGCCAGTGTGGGCAAGTTGGGCCGAAGGGCCTGTTTCCACACTGTATCACTATGAGTCACAATACATTTGCAAGTCAGGTTGGTGGGGGATTGAGAGGGAGCCAGAGCAGAGTTTCCCGTGGTCTATCAGAGATAGACAAATTCCTGATTAGAACGGGTGTCAAGAGTTATGGGGAGAAGGCAGGAAAATGGGATTAGGAGGCACAGATCAGCCATGATTGAATGGCGGAGTGGACTAGATGGGCCGAATGGCCTATTTCTACTCCTGTAACTTGTGAACGATGTTATCTTTGGAGAAACAGGTAGAAGACAAGACAGTTTACTGCACAAAGAGTTGTACTGGAAAGCTTGACATACATTCAGGAAACAAGAGATACCATCTGAACTGATATACAACGGGAGGAGAATAATGTTTTCGAGAGTTAGAATTGGAATAAGCTTTTTTTTACGTCCATTGCCCGCAAACTCGATGTAATTAAAGCATTAAATCATGTCTTAAAGCCTTGAAAATATTCACTAACGATTCTGCCCAGGTATCTTGTTGATGTCCCTGGGAATTTGACGTGCGGTAAGCTGTGAAGACCAGAGTCAAGAGTATCCTCTCGAAGTCGGCAGGCTTGAGCTGCCCTTGGTGCTGGGAGAGTTTGTGAGTTAGCCTCCGGACATCAGAAATATTCTTGGGGATGATGGTGTTGATCAAGACGTTGAACTTCTTTCCAGCCCTCATCGACATGAGTTCCTTGTCCTTCAGCGAGCACTTGAAGTTGTCCTCAAAGTTCAACCCGTCCCACAGAAACTGGAAGGTATTAAACAGAGAGATAGACTGTAAACGACCAGGTTCAGGAATAGCTACTTCCCCACAGCCATCAGGCTATTAAACTTGGCTCGGACAAAACTCTGAACATTAATAGCCCATTATCTGTTTATTTGCACTTTATCAGTTTATTTATTCATGTGTGTATATATTTATATAATGGTATATGGACACACTGATCTGTTTTGTAGTCAATGCCTACTATGTTCTGTTGTGCTGAAGCAAAGCAAGAATTTCATTGTCCTATCAGGGACACATGACAATAAACTCACTTGATTCTTGAATCTTGAACAGGTGGTTACAACAACTGTGGAGGAAGGCACGGCAGATGCCAGTTTACACCAAAGACAGACACAAAATGCTGGAGTAACTCAGCGGGACAGGCAGCATCTCTGGAGAGAAGGAACGGGTGACGTTTCGGGTCGAAGGCTGAAGTCTGAGTCTGAAGAAGGGTCTCGACCTGAAACGTCACCCATTCCTTTTCTCCAGAGATGCTGCCTGACCCGCTGAGTTACTCCAGCATTTTGTGTCTATCTTCGGTTACAATAACTGGCCAAGAGTACTTTGAAACTCACAAACAGTAACCATTTGCTCAGATTTGTGTCGCAAACTCTAAACTGTTATTCTTACAGGCAAAGTTAGAATCTGTAAGGGCTTTGTGGCCGGCACGATGGGGCAGCGGTAGAGTTTCTGCCTCGCGACAGCAGAGACCCAGGTTCGATCCTGACTACGGATGCTGTCTGTACGGAGTTTGCATGTTCTCCCCGTGACTGCGGGGGTTTCCTCCAGGTGCTCAGGTCTCCTCTCACACCCCAAAGATGTGCAGGTTTGTAGATTAATTGGTTTCAGTCATTTGTCTCTGGTGTGTAGGATAGAACTAGTGTACCAGTGATCGTTGGACGGCATGGACTCGATGGGCTGAAGGGTCTGTTTCCATACTGCATCACTAAACTAAACTAAACTAAACTAAACTAAAGTTTGAGCAAAACACAAAGTGCCGGAGTAACCCAGCAGGTCAGGCAGCATCTGTGGAAGGAATGACAATAGACAATAGACAATAGGTGCAGGAGTAGGCCATTCGTCCCTTCGAGCCATTCAATGTGATCATGGCTGATCATCCCCAATCAGTACCCCGTTCCTGCCTTCTCCCCATATCCCCTGACTCCGCTATCTTTAAGAGCCCTATCTAGCTCTCTCTTGAAAGCATCCAGAGAACCTGCCTCCACCGCCCTCTGAGGCAGAGAATTCCACAGACTCACCACTCTCTGTGAGAAAAAGTGTTTCCTCGTCTCCGTTCTAAATGGCTTACTCCTTATTCTTAAACTGTGTGGCCCCTGGTTCTGGACTCCCCCAACATCGGGAACATGTTTCCTGCCTCTAGCGTGTCCAAACCCTTAACAATCTTATGGACAGATGATCAATGGACAATCAATGGACAGATGATACGAAGGTTCTGACCTAAATGTTGCCTGTCCATTTCCTCTCTTGACTCTTCCCACTCTCTTAAACACTCTTGACTTTTGATCTTTGAACTATGTTGAGCACCCATTGAGTTTGAGTTTGAGTCTAATTTATTGTCACGTGTACTGAGGTACAGTGGAAAGCTTTTGTTGCGTGCCAACCAGTCAGCGGAAAGACAATACATGATTGATTACAATCAAGCCATCCACAGTGTACAGATACAGGATACAGGGAACAACGTGATTTACGTTTAGTGCAAGATAAAATCCAGTAAAGTCCAATCAAAGATAGTCCGAGGGTCTCCAATGAGGTAGATGGGAGGTCAGGGCCGCTCTCTAGTTGGTGATAGGACGGTTCAGTTGCCTGATAACAGCTGGGAAGAAACTGTCCCTGAATCTGGAGGTGTGTGCGTTTTCACACTTCTGTACCTCTTGCCCCGATGGGAAGAGGGGGGAAGGGGAGTGGCCGGGCTGAGACTGGTCCGTGATTATGCTGCTGGCCTTGCCGAGGCAGCGTGAGGTGTAGATGGAGATGGGGCTGATGGAAGGGAGGTTGGTTTGTGTGTGATGGTCTGGGCTGCATCCACAAGTGTGGCTGAGGTAGATGTGGAGAGAGCTCGTTTAGAAAGGTCAGTGCCAGAGTTGTATCGACACTGCAGGAAGACTGCTTGACATTAACATAGAAACATAGAAACATAGACAATAGGTGCAGGAGTAGGCCATTCGGCCCTTCGAGCCCGCACCGCCATTCAATATGATCATGGCTGATCATCCAACTCAGTATCCTGTACCTGCCTTCTCTCCATACCCCCTGATCCCTTTAACCACAAGGGCCACATCTAACTCCCTCTTAAATATAGCCAATGAACTGGCCTCAACTACCTTCTGTGGCAGAGAATTCCACAGATTCACCACTCTCTGTGTGGAAAATGTTTTTCTCATCTCGGTCCTAAAAGATTTCCCCCTTATCCTTAAACTGTGACCCCTTGTTCTGGACTTCCCCAACATCGGGAACAACCTTCCTGCATCTAGCCTGTCCAACCCCTTAAGAATTTTGTACGTTTCTATAAGATCCCCCCTCAATCTTCTAAATTCTAGCGAGTATAAGCCGAGTCTATCCAGTCTTTCTTCATATGAAAGTCCTGACATCCCAGGAATCAGTCTGGTGAACCTTCTCTGTACTCCCTCTATGGCAAGAATGTCTTTCCTCAGATTAGGAGACCAAAACTGTACGCAATACTCCAGGTGTGGTCTCACCAAGACCCTGTACAACTGCAGTAGAACCTCCCTGCTCCTATACTCAAATCCTTTCGTTATGAATTGGAGACAAGGCAATCACTCCATAATGATGGAGGGTGGAAGATAGTCATTGTAGAGTGGTTATCGAGAGAGCTCTAAGCACCGAGGAGGATTATTATGGCTTTTGTAATTCATGAGGAGTCGAGCAAGGAAGGCAATTATCACCTAAATTATTGCTTGACAGCATTTCACCGAGTAACACTTACATAGATGTTTACATCATGGCATGGGCGACGGAAATGTAGACGTTACAGAAGGTGGAGATCTGGTCTAGGTTGGCATGGACCTACCTGATCTCCCGGGTGCCAAACTCTTGAACTACCCTGCCCATTCCCACACTGGCCTTTCTGTCCTGGGCCTCCTCCATTGTCAGAGTGAGGCCACATGCAGATTGGAGGAACAGCACCTCTTATTTCGCTTGTAGACAAAAATGCTGGAGAAACTCAGCGGGTGAGGCAGCATCTATGGAGCAAAGGAATAGGTGACGTTTCGGGTCGAGACCCTTCTTCAGACATATTTCGCTTGGGTAGCTTACACCCCAGCGGTATGAGTACTGATTACTCTAACTTCAAGTAACTCCGGCATTCCCTCTCTCTCTCTATCCCTCCCCCACCCAAGTCGCACCAGCTTCTCGTTCTCATCTAGCAAACAACTAACAATGGCCTGTTTAATTTCTCTTCGTTACTTTGTTGCATATCTTTTATTCATTTGTTCTTTATCTGTCTACATCATTGTCTATATCTTTCGTTTCCCTTTCCCCCGAAGAAGGGTCTTGACCCGAAACGTCACCCATTCCTTCTCTCCAGAGATGCTGCCTGTCCTGCTGAGTTACTCCAGCTTTTCGTGTCTACCTTTGGCCTACATATAGGTTTATTATTGGTTCAGTGACTAGCTTTGTTCTGCATGCTATCCAAAGAGTTTGGATAATACTGTACATAAACACAATCAAGTCAAACTCAAGTACAATCGGTAGAGCGAAGGGGGCAGAATATAGTTCCCAGCATTGCCGCGTGTCAGGGTGGAGCTAGTGTCAAAGGCTGGAGATGAAAAGGAGATAAAAAAGGGTGTCGGACAAGGAGAGGTGGAGTGGAATGTGAAGCCGGGGGGGGGAGGAAGAAACATAGAATGATAGACAATAGGTGCAGGAGTAGGCCATTCGGCCCTTCGAGCCAGCACCGCCATTCAATATGATCATGGCTGATCATCCAAAATCATTACCCCGTTCCTCCTTTCTCCCCACATCCCTTGATTCCGTTGGCCAAAAGAGCTCTATCTAATGGGGAAGGGTGGGAGGGTGAAAATGGGGGATAAAGGGGGACTTGTCAAGTCAAGTCGTCAACTTTATTTGTCACATACACATACAAGATGTACAGTGAAGTGAAAGTGGCAATGCCTGCGGGACTGTGCAATACAACAGAACAGAACCAGTATTTACATTTTTTTTAAAGACACAACTAACTTAGTCCCTGGTGAGATTATAGTTTACAGTCCTGATGGCCTGTGGGAAGAAACTCCGTCTCATCCTCTCTGTTTTCACAGCATCGCAGCGGAGGCGTTTGCCTGACTGTAGCAGCTGGAACAGTCCGTTGCTGGGATGGTAGGGGTCCTTCATCATCTTGCTGGCTCTGGATCTGCACCTCCTGGTGTATCGGTCCTGCAGGGGGGGGGGGTGGGGGGAGTGTAGTTCCCATGGTGCGTTCGGCCGAACGTACTACTCTCTGCAGAGTCTTCCTGTCCTGGGCAGAGCTGTTCCCAAACCAGATCAAGAAGTTACCGGACAGGATGCTTTCCACAGCCCCAGAGTAGAAGCACTGAAGGGTCCTCAGAGCGACTCTGAATTTCCTCAGCTTGGTGATGGGAGATGAGTGTAAGAGGGAGGGGAGTGACTAGGTGGGTGGGAGATGGTGGGGGGAATGGAGTAGGGGAATAAGGAGGTGGGGGTAGGAGATTGAGTTCGAGTTTACATTTAGTTTATTGTCACGTGTACCGAGCTACAGTGAAAAGCTTTTGTTGCGTGCGGAAAGACAATACATGATTACAATCGAGCCGTCCACAGTGTACAGATACAGGATAAGGGAATGACGTGAATAGTGTTTAGTGCAAGATAAAGCCAGTAAAGTCCGATCAAAGCTAGTCCAAGGGTCTCCCATGAGGTAGATGGGTCAGGACACATAGATACATAGATACATAGAAAATAGGTGCAGGAGGAGGCCATTCGGCCCTTCGAGCCTACACCACCATTCAATATGATCATGGCTGATCATCCAACTCAGTATCCTGTACCTGCCTTCTCTCCATACCCCCTGATCCCTTTAGCCCACAAGGGCCACATCTAACTCCCTCTTAAATATAGCCAATGAACTGGCCTCAACTACCCTCTGTGGCAGAGACACGCGATAGGATGATTCAGTTGCCTGATAACAGCGTGGAAGAAAATCTCCCTGAATCTGGAGGGCATTACTTGAGGTTGGAGAATTCTGAATGTGTAAGAAAGAACTGCAGATGCTGGTTTAAACCGAAGGCAGACACAAAATGCTGGAGTAACTCAGCGGGACAGGCAGCATCTATCTCAACCCGAAACGTCACCCATTCCTTCTCTCCAGAGATGCTGCCTCACCCGCTGAGTTACTCCAGCATTTTGTGTCTACCTTGGAGAATCCTAAGTTGATATGGCCGGGTTGTCAGCTGGCCAAGCAGAGGACGAGGTGCTGCTGTTTAAAATGCATTCACTAAAGGGCCACAATGTGGGAGGTGCAGCCCTGCCCCACTACTCCACTAGAGGGGGGGAGAGATCAACGGTATCCAGCACTTGAAGTGAATTTCTCCACTTTCAATGTGTTTACTCAGCAAAGGTTTAGAAATTAAATCTTGTTCCACTACACCTTCTTTCAAGCGACAGGCATGAAAATACTAATTTTGCCAAGTGTAGATCAAAATAGCAATCATTTGGTAGACTTTATTTGAGTTTAGTTTAGAGATACAGCGCGGAAAGAGGCCCTTCGGCCCAACGACTCCGTGCCGACCAGCGACCCCCCCGCACATTAACGCTATTTTACACACACTAGGGACATTTACATTATTTACCTGGGCCAATTAACCCACTATGCCGAATGTCATAGAAACATAGAAACATAGACAATAGGTGCAGGAGGAGGCCATTTGGCCCTTCGAGCCAGCACCGCCATTCATTGTGATCATGGCTGATCGTCCCCTATCAATAACCCGTGCCTGCCTTCTCCCCTTGACTCCACTAACCCCTAGAGCTCTATCTAACTCTCTCGTAAACCCTTTTGTCTTTGGAGTGTGGGAGGAAACCGGAGCACCCGGAGGAAACCCACACAGGTCACGGGGAGAAGGTACAAACTCCGTACAGACAGCACCCGTAGTCAGGATCGAACCCGGGTCTCTGGCGCTGTGAGGCAGTAACTCTACCGCTACACCACCACTGTGCCATCCCTTGTGTCTGTATATATTTTGGGTGTTGGGTGATAACAGAATGCCACAGCATTGCTGCTTATTCTGTTACCTTGAGCTTTTATTGCTTGAGAAATCCCTTGGAAATTTGCCCTGCATTGAAGAAATTGGTTGTTATTCTGTAGTTATGCTCGTCCCGACACTGGGGACGGATGAGGATTTCATTCCTGCTTTAAACGCACTCTGGTGAATACAAACAGCTTTTCCCAGCAGAGGCACCAAGTTGGCTGTTTCCTTTTGCAAACAGACGGGGCTTTTAATTGTAGGTTGTTATTCGTGCAGTGCAAGATAACATAGTCGTCCAACATTAGTTGGCACAGCGCTCCGAGCAGCACAGCAGAGGTCTAGTGAAGAATGTGCAGCAATATGTGGACTTGGAACTGTCTGCCATGATAGTTATGGGCATTGTATCGGTCCAGAACAAAGCATTGTGAAATGTTCCAGCTACCCAAAGAGCTCTGCCCAAAATTCAGCTAATGCGGTTATTTGTGTCGTTATATATCAAAAGCAAAATTGTTGCACAGAATTACTATTAAAAAATGGGCTTGAAAACGGGTGATCGATGGTCGGCGGGAACTCGGTGGCTAAAGGGCCTGTTTCAATCAATCAGTAATGGTCTCGCCCCGAAACGTCACCCATTCCTTCCCTCCAGAGATGCTGCCTGTCCCGCTGAGTTGTTCCAGCTTTTTGTGTCTATCTTGGTTTTAAACCAGCATCTGCAGTTCCTTCTTACACGATCAGTAAACAACATTCTGTTCATAACTCAGAGAGAATTTTTCTGCATTCAGAAAGCAAAAAAAATAGGTACAACAATCACCAGTACTGGAATCTTGAATAAAAAACACAGCGTGCTGGAGGAACTCAGCGGGTCAGGCAGCATCTGTGGAGCAATGTGAGTCTGAAACATTGCCTGTCCATTCCCTCCACAGATGCTGCCTTGACCCGGCGAGTTCCTCCAGCACTTTGTGTGTTGAGTAAGTTGTTAAGTTGAGTTTAGAGTTTAGAGATACAGCACGGAAACAGGCCCTTCGGCCCATCGAGGCCACGCTGCCCGTTGATCACCCGTTCACACTTGTTCCAAGTTATCCCACCTCTCACAGCCATTCCCTGTGGTAGGAAGCATCCTACCACAACCAAAGAGCAGTGCTGAACTACTATCTGCCTCTTTGGAGACTCTGGGTCTATCCTTGATCGGACTTTGCTGGCTTTACCTTGCATCAAACATTATTCCCTTATCATATATCTGTACACTGTGATGTTTTGATTGTAATTTTGTATTCAGTAGGTCATAAGATGACAAGAGATGGGAGCAGACTCAGGCTGCTGGTATTGCCTGGCATTGTCTTTCTGATGTAGACAAAAGTGCTGGAGAAACTCAGCGGGTGCAGCAGCATCTATGGAGCGAAGGAAATAGGCAACGTTTCGGGCCGAAACCCTGAAGGAAATAGGCAACGTTTCGGGCCGAAACCCTTCTTCTTTCTGATGACTGGTTGGCACGCAACAACAGCTTTTCATCTCGGTACACGTGACAATAAACTAAACTGAATTTGTGTCCATCTTCGGCCCGAAACGTCACCCATTCCTTCTCTCCAGAGATGCTGTCTGTTCCGCTGAGTTCCTCCAGCATTTTGTGTCTATCTAGGGGGCAATTTACAGCAGCCAATTAACCTACAAACCCGTACGTCTTTGGGATGTGGGAGGAAACCGGAGCACCCGGAGGAAACTGGAGCACCAGGAGGAAACCGGAGCACCCGGAGGAAACCGGAGCACCCGGAGGAAACCGGAGCACCCGGAGGAAACCGGAGCACCAGGAGGAAACCGGAGCACCCGGAGGAAACCGGAGCACCCGGAGGAAACCGGAGCACCCGGAGGAAACCGGAGCACCAGGAGGAAACCGGTGCACCAGGAGGAAACCGGAGCACCAGGAGGAAACCGGAGCACCAGGAGGAAACCGGGGCACCAGGAGGAAACCGGAGCACCCGGAGTAAACCGGAGCACCAGGAGGAAACCGGAGCACCCGGAGGAAACCCACGCCCGCTCGCAGGGAGAACGTGCAAACTCCACACAGACAGCACCGGAGGTCAGGATCAAACTCGGGTCTCTGGCGCTGCGAGACAGAGGTAACTTGGTTGCATTGGGGAGCTTTGATTGCAGAGTTATTTAATTAATACAGACTTGGTTTCTTCTCAATTGGATTGTGAGCATTCAACAATATATTAAAAACATGTGAAACAGTGCGGTAGGAAGTGAGACAGAGAGAGAGAGAGAGAGAGAAACCTCGTAAAGCAGCTCCACATCTTTCGTTGACCTCTGGAACACCGGATTAACGGGAATGTCGGAATCTAGATCTCTTTTTAACCTCTGTGCAGACGGGAAGAGAACTAGAAGAAGGGAAAGGAAAAGGAAATGTTATTGAGGATAAAATAAGTACAAAGTCAAACACATCGATCATCTGTCAACAGCAACAATGAAAGGAAGACACGAGGAATTGCAGATGCGTAACTCAGCGGGTCAGGCGGCATCTGAGGAAGGGTCCCGACCTGAAACGTCACCTATCCATGTTCTCCACAGATGCTGCCTGACCCGCTGAGTTACTCCAGCACTCTGTGAAACGTCACCTATCCATGTTCCGGCAGCATCTATGGAGCGAAGGAAATAGGCAACGTTTCGGGCCGAAACCCGGAAGGGTTTCGGGCCGAACGTTGCCTATTTCCTTCAGGGTTTCGGCCGAAAGGTTGCCCATTTCCTTCGCTCCACAGATGCTGCCTGACCCGCTGAGTTACTCCAGCACTCTGTGAAACGTCACCTATCCATGTTCCCCACAGATGCTGCCTGACCCACCCGCTGAGTTGCTCCAGCACTCTGTGTTATTTTTGACAAGTTTAATAGTTTCCTTTGGAAGACAATGCTCATTGTAAAATGCAGAATTCGGGCCAATGTGAAGAGACTTCGCCAACACGGGAGAGAGGAAGGAACAGCCAGAACTGTCCCTGGAATTTTAAATGAACATAAAACCTCCAAGTTGCGGTAGTGGCCAATAGTATCCGGCTGTGATACAACTTAGCAAAAGTGAAGTTGAATGAACCACTTGAAGGTAAATCAAGACGGGAGCAGTGGTGCCATGCAACGAGAGTCAGAACACACAACATTGGCGACGGTTCAACCCAGGGACAGGCCCTTCGGCCCACTTGATGCCAAATAAACTAATCTCATGCTAGCCTTGAACATCCAGGAGCGGAAAAGACGGCAAAGAGTTGTGAACACTGCCCAGTCCATCATCGGCAAAGATCCTATAGACCACTCCTTCTAAATGGGCTGACGTGTAGTACGCAACGGAGCGGAACGTGGGCCTTTTTTTCATCCATTTCAGTAACCCGACCCGACCCGACCCGCGGTGTAATCAACGTTGCGGGGGGAACAGTTTGTGTTAATAAATTATAATTCTGCAAATGAGGAGAAGATTTTTACCAAATAACTTTTATTTTTACGAGGATGTTTTCCGTAACCGGCTTCCGTCTCCGCACTAGTTATCTTTGCTCCGCTACGGGATCTTTGGTGCGGAGACGGAAGCCGGTTACGGAAATGGGGCCGAAAATGACCCCGTGAATCTGCCCATGACCGTACTACGTCTTTTTCGTCGAGTGGACCATCTTGCTCGCTATAGGATCTTTGATCACCGGCTCTGACCTCCCCACCATCGAGGGGATCTATCGCAGTCGCTGCCTCAAAAAGGCAGCCAGCATCATCAAGGACCCACACCATCCTGGTCACACACTCATCTCTCCGTTGCCATCGGGAGGAAGGTACAGGAGCTTGAAATCTGGAACGTCCAGGTTCAGGAATAGCTACTTCCCCACAGCCATCAGGCTATTAAACACTACAACGAATAAACTCTGAACTACAATAGACGATTATTATTATTATTGCACTATATCTGTTTATTTATTGAGTATGTGTGCATGTATATAGACACACTGATCTTTTATCTCCTGTTCTGTATTATGTTTACATATTCTGTTGTGCTGCAACAAGCAAGAATTTCATTGTCCTATCTGGGACACATGACAATAAAACTCTCTTGACTAATCTAAAGTTAAATTAAACTAATCTCCTCTGCCTGCACGTGATCCATATCCCTCCATTCCCTGCATATCCACGTGCCTTCCTAAAAGTCTCTGAAACGCCACCATCGTATCTGCCTCCACCAGGCACCAGTGTAGAAAAAAACCTGCCCCCGCACACCTCCTTTAAACTTTGGCCCCTCTCACCTTGCAGCTGTGCCCTCTAGTCTTTGACATTCCCACCCTGGGGGGGAAAGGTTCTGACTGTCTACCGCTATCTACGCCCTCCCATAATGTTATATACTTTATCGTCTCTCCCATCAGCCTCTGGGGATCCAGAGAAATCAGTCCAAGTCCAAACTCTCCTTACAGCTAATATCCTTCGCAGCGTTTTCCCCAACAGCCATCAGGCTCTTGAACATGTTCAAGAAGGAACTGCAGATGCTGGAAAATCGAAGGTAGACAAAAATGCTGGAGAAACTCAGCGGGTCAGGCAGCATCTATGGAGCGAAGGAAATGGACAACTTTTTCGGGCCGCAACCCTGAAGGAAATAGGCAATGTTTCGGGCCGAAACCCGGAAGGGTTTCGGGCCCGAAACGTTGCCTATTTCCTTCGCTCCATAGATGCTGCCGCACCCGTTGAGTTTCTCCAGCATTTTTGTCTACCTTAGGCTCTTGAACACTACACAGCATTAACCAAACTGTTACATAGCAACATAGAAAATAGGTGCAGGAGCTTCGAGCCAGCACCGCCATTCAATGTGATCATGGCTGATCATCCACAATCAGTACCCCCGTTCCTGCCTTCTACCCCATATCCCTTGACTCCCTTAGCCCTAAGAGCTCCATCTAAAACTCTCTCTTGAATGCATCCAGTGAATCGGCCTCCACTGCCTTCTCAGGCAGAGAATTCCACAAATGCACAACTCTCCGGGTGAAAAAGGTTTTCCTCATCTCCGTTCAGAATGGCCAACCCCTTATTCTTAAACTGTGGCCCCTGGTTCTGGAATCCCCCAATATCGGGAACATGTTTCCTGCCTTTAGCTTCTCCAATCCCTTAATAATGTTATATGTCTCTGTAATTTTCCCTCTCATCCTTCTAAACTCCATAGTGTACAAGCCCAGCTGTTCCATTCTCTCAGCATATGACAGTTCCGCCATCCCGGGAATTAACCTTGTAAACCTACGCTGCACTCCCTCACTAGGGCTCTGTACAACTACAGAAGGACCTCTTTGCTCCTATATTCAATTCCTCTTGTTATAAAGGCCAACATGCCATTCGCTTTCTTCACTGCCTGCTGTACCTGCATGCTTACTTTCACAGACTGATGTACAAGGACCCCAGATCCCGTTGTACTTCCCCTTTTCCCAACTTGACGCCATTTAGATAGTAAACGCCATTTAGTAGGCTCCTGATCTCATCATTTCTTTCCTCCCCCGCTGCAGTTGGGTGCTGCAGCGCTCACAGAATCCATTATCCCACAGCCAACAATATCATTTTGTTAAAGGGAAAATATTTCCTTTCACCCGGGGCCAGGATCTGGAACAGAGTTCTCTTGCCATGAAATGAGGCTATTGCTTTCCACACATTTGCTCACCTGTCAGGCAATATCCATGACTGCATTTCGTTTGAATGACGTTTTCTTGGATGACATTGAACGAGGCCAAATATAATCCATGGATTCATATCAGGGAAAGATGCTTGAGCAACTGATTGGCATTCATCTCGAAATACCAACTGCAGACTGGGGGAAATGGATCCAGGCTCCAAGTGGGGGATAATGCGCTGGAAAACACTGGCGTTCTTATGGTCTTATAGAGGTGTATAAAATCACGAGAGGATCACGGAAGTAAGTTTATTGGCCAAGTATTCACATACAAGGAATTTGCCTTGGTGCTCCGCCCACAAGTGACAACATGACAGTTACGAATGACTCAGAAAACACTAAACATTAATAATAATAAAACATTATTTGATCAGGTAGACGCAGGGAGCCCAGAGCAGGGGAATCGAGGACCGGAGGACACAGGTTTAAGGTGAATGGGGAAAGTTTTTATAGGACCCCGAGGGGCAACTTTTTCACACAGAGGGTGGTGGGTGCCTGGTACGAGCTGCCGGAGGAGGTAGTTGTGGCAGGGACTATCGCAACGTTTAAGAAGCAGGTTTATGTATAGGACATGTATCCTGGAGTCCAGAACCAGGGGCCACAGTTTAAGAATAAGGAGTAAACCATTTAGAACGGAGATGAGGAAGCACTTTTTCTCACAGAGAGTTGTGAGTCTGTGGAATTCTCTGCCTCAGAGGGCGGTGGAGGCAGGTTCTCTGGATACTTTCAAGAGAGAGCTAGATAGGGCTCTTAAAAATGGGGATGATCATCCATGATCACATTAAAAATAGCGGAGTCAGGGGATATGGGGAGAAGGCAGGAACGGGGTACTGATTGGGGATGATCAGCCATGATCACATTGAATGGCGGTGCTGGCTCGAAGGGCCGAATGGCCTACTCCTGCACCTATTGTCTATTGTCTATTGTCTATTGTGTATTGAGAGAGATTGGAATTGCATTGAGATTGAAGAATGTTAGGGGTGTAAATTTGATTGGGGTCAAATGCAGGCAGGTGGGATTAGTATAGATGGGGCAGTGTGGGCATGTTGGGCCGAGTGGCCTGTTCCCACGGTTGTATGACTCTATGACTGTGAATAGATGGCACTGTAAGTTTGATTCAGTTAATTTCAATGGATGTATTATTGTGAGGTTGTTATGAGGTTAAACATAATGAATACCCTTCTTGGAGGTAATTTTGTGTTTAACCTCTGTCAACCTCTGATGTGCCAGAGAAATCAATCCAAGTCTGTTCCACCTCCTCCTATAGCTCAAGTCCAGGCAGCATTCTGGTCAAATCTTCTGCAGCCTCTCCAAAGCCTCCACAGGCCCTTCGGCCCACCGGGTCCGCGCTGACCAGCGATCCCCGCACATTAACACCATCCTACACCCACTAGGGACAATTTTTACACATACACCAAGAAACCAAGAATTAAGCTACAAACCTGCACGTCTTTGGAGCGTGGGAAGAAACCGAAGATCTCGGAGAAAACCCACGCAGGTCACGGGGAGAACGTACAAACTCCGTACAGACAGCGCCCGTGGTCGGGATCGAACCCGGGTCTCCGCCGCTGTATTCACTGTAAGGCAGCAACTCTACCGCTGTGCCACCGTGACTGTCCGATTCTATGCCCTCTCCACAGTGCCATGTCCATCCTGGGAGAAAGGTTCTGACTGTCGACCCTAGCGACACTTCTCATCATTTTGTTTTTAATGGGAGCGAGAGCATGGGAGAGAGGGGAGGTCTCTGGGACAGTCAGCGCTAACATTGGAGAGACCGCTTAGTCAAGTGTCCTTGGAATTGTTTCGTTTGACTGATTGGTTACACCTGTCCTTGGTCCATTAAACTGGACAGATGATGAGGAGGAGAAGGCAGACACAACAAGCTGGAGTAACTCAGCGGGACAGGCAGCATCTCTGGAGGGAAGGAATGGGCGATGTTTCGGGTCGAGACCCTTCTTCGGACTGAGGGGAGAGGGAAGCGAGAGATATGGAAGGATAAGGTGTGAAAAACGAGAGATCAAAGGTGACGAAGATCCCTTGGTTGGAATCCCTTGTTTGAAGTGGGGACCACTTGTGCCTCTGCTAGGCTCCAGTCCAGGCGCCTCTTGCTGCCAAGTTTGTCCTCGTCCGCAGCTCGGACAGGATTGGGCCGTCAGTGAGCAGCAGCAAGCACGGAAGATGAGAAACTTGTAGTTGAGTAGAATGTTGTCTGTATAACTCCCAAGGTCAGCCCAATCTCTCCGCACCCGTAACTCATGACAACAAGTTGCAGAAGCACAGCTGGATCTCTGGCGGATAGTTGGAAACGTCTTTGATCTCAGCTGCTCTCCCTGCCTGTTCTCGAAGCATAAACATAGATTGCAGAAGAGTACAGCACGGGAACAGGCCCTTCGGCCCGCAATGTCTGTGCCGAACATGATGCCAATATCTCCTCTGCCTGCACACGATGACTTGGCTGGTCGCAATAAATTGTCAGATCATTTAATGTTATGAATGTACAGAGCCCATCTCTGCACACCATCAACTACTTAATGTCCTGCTCGCACTAAGACCTCTGGAGTTTTGCAATAATCCTGGATTTTTAAACTTATTGATTTTTAAAATGTATTATATTAGCTTGTGTTTTCAGGCCTTGTGTTATACTGCTGCAAGTAACAATGTTATTGTTGTGTTTTCGGAACACATGATAATCAAACCCCTACTGACCACATTTTTAATTGCTCTCTTAAAAGGGCCTGTCCCACTTAGGCGGTTTTTTAGGCGACTACAGGTGACGAGGCTGTCCCCACATGGTTGCCGGGGTGTCGCCTGTACGGTCGTGAGTCGTCTCCTCAGTCGCCCAGAGAGTCGTAGCGTCTTTCTGGTCGACGCTGGATTTTCAACGTTGAACAATTTTCACCGACAGTCGGCGACAGTGGGTTTGATGCCAATGAGTGTAGCTTGACTTCTCCTGACGTAGGTGCTGTTGTGGGTTGTCGCCAGGTGACGCAGGTTGGGGCCGGTGCTGACTTCGTTTTTTTTTTGTTAAACTAATGATTCTATTTCAAATGTTATGTCGAAGGAGGGGGGGGGGGGGGGGGGGGGTCCAGTCGCCGTTTTTTCGGTGACCTGCTACGACTATGACAGTCGCCTAAAAATAGCCTAAGTGGGACAGGCCCTTAAGTGTGAATCCTTTGCCACTTGGGGTTAGTTTTAGCGCAGTGATTTCAAGGTTTTTTTGCCTGAATTCAGGAGGAAGAAACATCAGGGGGGCCTAGTGGTTTTATAATGCCGCACTACATCAGAATTACACTGAAGAAGGGCCCCGACTACAAACATCGCCTGTCCTTTCCCTCCACAGATGCTGACTGACCATTTGAGTTCCTCCAGCCATTTGTGTTCAGCTCAGAATTACCCATCTGACTGACGCGTACAAAATAACTATTGATTGATCGATTGGTTGAAAGATACAGCGTGGAAAGTAGGCCCTTTGTAATTTAGTTTAGTTTGGAGATCCAGCTCCAGATACAGTGTGGAAACAGACCCTCTGGCCCACTGGGTCCCCACTGACTATCGATCACCCCTGTACACTAGCTCGATCCTGCACGCTAGGGCCAGTTTACAGAAGCCAGTTAAACTGCAAACCTGCATGTCATTTGGAGTGTGGGAGGAAACCGGAGCACCCGGAGAAAACCCACGCGGTCACCGGGAGAACATATAAATCTTGTACAGACAACACCCGTAGTCAGGATCGAACCCGGGTCTGTGGCGCTGTAAGGCAGCAATTTTACCGCTGCAATCACCGTGCCACTTGTGGTATAACATGGCAGAGGGGGCATTTTGAGAAGATAGACACAAAATGTTGGAGTAACACAGCGGGACAGGCAGCATCTCTGGAGAGAAGGAATGGGTGATGTTTCAGGTTCAGACTCGACCAGAAACGTCACCCATTCCTTCTCTCCAGAGATGCTGCCTGTCCCACTGAGTTACTCCAGCGTTTTGTGTCTATCTTCAGTTTAAACCGGCATCTGCAGTTCCTTCCGACACATTTTGAGAAGAACTCTGACCCAGAGGGTTTGCTGAGTCATGGCGTTTCCTCCCAACCCCCCCCCCCCCTCCCTCCCTCCCTCCCTCCACCCCTCCCTGTTCAACCACCAGAGGTAAAATATTAGCCGTGTCTCCTGCCCGGACTCCTGCAATGATTCAGTGGGCGAATGCTACACATTAACTAACCTCAGCAGGCCAATAGTGCAAACATTGTCCACCCCTCTCTGCAAACAGGGAGGCATTGAGTGGCTGGCAACCCGCCTGGCGTGACATGAGGACTCCGCCTGGAAAAAATGATGCACGTCAGGCAGGGAAAGTACCCAGAGCCACGGCCATGCCCCTCACACAACAAGCAGCACCTTGTACATGGAGTTCCGCCAGTTGGCACCAGCCACCAGCTCCTCGGACAACGCCCTTCCAGGCTGAGCCTCCAGCGCGGAGAAATATCTCTTTGTGGAACGCCCGGAATTCAGCAAGTACAGAGTGGAGCAAGTCAAAATAATGATCTCACAATATCTCAAATAGCTGATAGAAACATAGAAACATAGAAACTAGGTGCAGGAGGAGGCCATTCGGCCCTTCGAGCCAGCACCGCCATTCATTGTGATCATGGCTGATCGTCCCCTATCAATAACCCGTGCCTGCCTTCTCCCCATATCCTTGACTCCACTAGCCCCTAGAGCTCTATCTAACTCTCTCTTAAATCCATCCAGTGACTTGGCCTCCACTGCCCTCTGTGGCAGGGAATTCCACAGATTCACAACTCTCTGGGTGAAAACGTTTTTTCTCACCTCAGTCTTAAATGACCTCCCCTTTATTCTAAGATAAAAAAAATATCTCAGATCCAATCAGCAGATCAACCAAGACTCATCGGGCAGAAGGTACAGAAGCTTGAAAGTGCGCACCACCAGACTCCGGAACAGCTTCTTCTTCGCTGTTATCAGGCTTCTGAACGGCCCTTCCATAAGCTAGGCCCCTGCGATTCACCTCTACCCCATTGTGGACATTGGACTTTGTCTGTGGAACTGATGCGCTACAATGCTGAGAACTAGATTCTGCACTCTGTATCTTCCCCTTTGCTCTACCTGTTGTACTGGAGTTGGGCTTGATTGTAGTATCTATGTATAGAATTATCTGATTTGTGTAGGAAAGAACTGCAGATGCTGGTTTAAACCGAAGGTAGACACAAAATGCTGGAGTAACTCAGCGGGACAGGCAGCATCTGTGGAGAGAAGGAATGGGTGACGTTTCGGGTGGAGGTCTGAAGAAGGGTCTCGACCAGAAACTCCACCCATTCCTTCTCTCCAGCGATGTTGCCTGTCCCGCTGAGTTACTCCAATATTATCTGATCAGTTTGGATAGGATGCAAAACAAAGCTTTTCACTGTAGCTCGGTAGGTGTAACAATAATAAACCCACTCATTTACCACAGTCAGTTTGACGAAGGGACCCGACGAAAAAACGTCACCTAACCATGTCCGCCACACATGCCACCTGACCTGCTGAGTTACTCCAGCACTTTTTCGTTTGCACTCAGACTTTGCGTCATAATGAGCCATGAACATCCGTGAATTGGTGATTGCCAAACTGCTTTTGACCAAATAGCAATGCATTTGCTTGGCAGGGTTTCTTACACAGAGGGTGGTGGGTGCCTGGAACGCGCTGCCAGGGGTGGTGGTGGAGGCGGATACGATGGTAGCGTTTCAGAGGCTTTTAGACGGGCACGTGGATATGTAGGGAATGGAGGGATGTGGATCACGTGCAGGCAGAGGAGATCAGTCCAACTTGGCATCATGTTTGGCACGAACATTGTGGGCTGAAGGGCCTGTTCTGTTTTAGTTTCTAATGGTACATAATACGATTTGTTTTACGAAGAGCAACCTTTCGACAATCATTATGTTTTCAGAAGTGTGTTAGATGTTTCTCCTGTTTAAGATGGAACTGCAGATGCTGGAAAAATCGAAGGTGACGTCACCTATTCCTTCGCTCCATAGATGCTGCCTCACCCGCTGAGTTTCTCCAGCATTTTTTATCTACCTTAGATGTTCCTCCTGGTATTTTTATATCTCCCATCACTGTGTGCATATTATAGATTGAAAGATACAGCTTGGAAACAGGCCCTTCGGCCCACCAAGTCCATGCTGACCATTGATCACCAATTCACATTGCTTCTATGTTATCCCACTTTCTCATCCACTCCCTACACAGATAGATGAGAGTTAGTCTTGGCATCATGTTCGGCACAGACATGATAGACAATAGACAATAGACAATAGACAACGGGTGCAGGAGTAGGCCATTCGGCCCATCGAGCCAGCACCGCCATTCAATGTGATCATGGCTGATCATCCACAATCAGTACCCCGTTCCTGCCTTCTCCCCATATCCCTTGACTCCGCTATCTTTAAGAGCTCTATCTAACCCTCTCTTGAAAGCATCCAGAGAATCATCTTCCACTGCCTTCTGAGGCAGAGAATTCCACAGATTCATAACCCTCTGTGTGAGAACGTTGTTCCTCATCTCTGTTCAGAATGGCCAACCCCTTATTCTTAAACTGTGGCCCCTGGTTCTGGACTCCCCCAACATCGGGAACACGTTTCCCGCCTCTAGCGTGTCCAATCCCTTAATAATCTTATATGTTTCAATAAGATCCCCTCTCATCCTTCTAAACCCCAGTGTGTACATTGCGGGCCGAAGCGTCGGTTCCTGTGCTGCACTGACCTGTGTTCTATTTTTAGCGCTCTATTTTAATTAAACTTTTAGTTTTAGAGATACAGTGTGGAAATATCCCGTTCGGCCCATCAAACCTGCGCCGACCAGCGATTTTCCCGGACACTGGTTTCACCCTGCGCACACTTGGGACAATTTACCAAAGCTAATTTCCCTACAAACCTGCACCTCTTTGGAGTGTGGGAGGAAACCGGAGCACCCGGAGAAAACCCACGCGGCCACGGGAGAAACATAGAAACATAGAAATTAGGTGCAGGAGTAGGCCATTCGGCCCTTCGAGCCTGCACCGCCATTCAATATGATCATGGCTGATCACGGAGAACGTACAAACTCCGTAGCAACTTTTTGACAATCATTATGTTTTCAGAACTGTGTTGGATGTTTCGATGTTTAGATGTTTAGAATTTAGAAGATTGAGGGGGGATCTTATAGAAACGTACAAAATTCTTAAGGGGTTGGACAGGCTAGATGCAGGAAGATTGTTCCCGATGTTGGGGAAGTCCAGAACAAGGGGTCACAGCTTAAGGATAAGGGGGAAATCTTTTAGGACCGAGATTAGATTTTTTTTTTTTCACACAGAGAGTGGTGAATCTGTGGAATTCTCTGCCACAGAAGGTAGTTGAGGCCAGTTCATTGGCTATATTTAAGAGGGAGTTAGATGTGGCCCTTGTGGCTAAAGGGATCAGGGGGTATGGAGAGAAAGCAGGTACAGGATACTGAGTTGGATGATCAGCCATGATCATATTGAATGGCGGTGCAGGCTCGAAGGGCCGAATGGCCTACTCCTGCACCTATTTTCCATGTTTCTATGTTTCTCCTGTTTAAGAAGGAGCTGCAGATGCTGGTAAAATCGAAGGTAGATAAAAATGCTGGAGAAACTCAGCAGGTGAGGCAACATCTATGGAGCGAAGGAATAGGTGACGTTTCGGGTCGAGACCCGGAAGGGTCTCGACCCGAAACGTCACCTATTCCTTCGCTCCATAGATGCTAAGGTAGACAGCACCCGTAGTCAGGATCGAACCGGGGTCTCTCTGCCACTACTCTACCGCTGCGCCACCGCGACCGATAAACGCTTTTAAAAACACAACTCTGATCTGATCTCGCTCTCCCTCGAGAATAATCAATGTTCCACAGCAGATTATCCCAGCAGGCGATGAATATTGAAAATACCAACGCGGCACTCAATTAATTCACCATCGCTAGAAAACCAGCAAGCGGCCACGGTTAAATCATTCACGAACGTGGCCGTCAATGAAGTGACGATATCACCCGCATCAATAAAAGAATAATGTGTTCACTTCATCTCACGTAAGTCCAAGCCCCTCTGGTCATAGAATCGCTGGCCCTTGTAGACGTCAGGCTTCGCACGCGTCACCACATCTTGAAGCTCACGAGGACGTCACTGATTGGGGATCCATAAGCTAATAAGTGACAGGAACAGAATTCAGGCCATTCGGCCCGTCGAGTCTGCTCCGCCATTCGATCACGGCCGATCTATCTCTCCCTCTCAACCCCGTTCTCCTGCCTTCTTCCCACAACCCCTGACACCCGCACTAAGCAAGAATCTATCAATCTCTGCCTTAAAAATATCCACTCACTTGGCCTCCACCGCAGTCTGTGGCAATGAGTTCCATAGATTCACCACCCTCTGGTTAAAGAAATTCCTCCTCCTCTCCTTTCTAAAGGTACGTCCATTTATTCTGATGCCGTGCCCTCTGATCCTAGACTCTCCCACTAGTGGAAACATCCTCTCCACATCCACACTATCCAGGCCTTTCACTATTCGATAAGTTTCAATGAGGCCCCCCCCCCCCCTCATCCTTCTAAACTCCAGCGAGTACAGGCCCAGTGTTGTCAAACGCTCCTTGTATGTTACTGATGTGGGTGATGGGTGGGGAGGATGTGCGGTGATTTCTCCTCCCTGCATGATGTTGTGGTATCGGCATCAATGTGACAACATTGAGCGTTGAGCAATATTCACCACACAATGACTCCCCACCACTGATTTAGGCCCAACGTGATGAGATTTAGTTTAGTTTAGTTTAGTGTGGAGATACAGCATGGAAACAGGCCCTTCAACCCACCAAGTCCACGCTGACCAGCGACCACTCGTACACACCATGTTATCCCACTCTCTCATCCACTCCCTACACACTAGGGGGCAATTTACAGAGGGCCGATTAACCCGCAAACCCGCACCTCTTTGGAACGTGGAAGGGAACTGGTGCACGGTGGCGCAGCGGTAGAGTTGCTGCCTTACAGCAGCCAGAGCCCCGGGTTCGATCCTGACCACGGGTGCTGTCTGTACGGAGTTTGCACGCTCTCCCCGTGACCTGCGTGGGTTTTCTCCGGGTGCTCTGGTTTCCACCCACACTCCAAAGACGTGCAGGTTTGTAGGTTAATTGACTTGGCGTAAATGTAAAAATTGTCCCTAGCATGTGTCGGATAGTGTGAGCGTGCGGGGATCGCTGGTCGGCACGGACTCGGTGGGCCGAAGGGCCTGTTTCCGCGCCATACCTCTCAACTAAACTGAAGTAAGTTCAGTGCAAGTGGGGAAAATTCCAATCACTGCAGGTTGTGGCAGCGATATAAGACATCGCAGAAAGAAAATGAACCGGGTCTTTGGGTTTATTTCCACGGAATGGAACAAAGGGGAGAGCTATTGTGTTAAACTTGGGCTGAACTTTAGACC
>CM075979.1:88931958-88975197 GCA_038087875.1 Malacoraja senta | reverse complement strand
GACGGTGGGCACAGGGTCACTGGGACGGGGGACACAGGGTCACTGGGACGGTGGACACAGGGTCACTGGGACGGGACACAGGGTCACTGGGATGGTGGACACTGGGTCACTGGGACAGTGGACAGTGGACACTGGGACAGGGGGCACTGGGACAGGGGACACTGGGACAGGGGACACTGGGACACAGGAGGCAGTGGACACACAGGGGACACGGGGCAGGGGTCACGGGGGAGCATCCTTGTACCACAGATCAATAACACAGAACAATGCAGGAACAGGCCCTTCGGCCCACAATGTCTGTGCTGAACATGATGCCAACGAACTAATCACCTCTACCTGCACACGAGCCAGTATCCTTACATATCCATGTGCCTATCTAAAAGTTACGTTAACACCACTATTGTATCTACCTCCACCACTACTCTCTGTTTTAAAAAAACTTGCTCCGCACATCTCCTTAAACTTTCCCCCTCCCACCTTAAAGCTATGCCCTCTAATCCTTGACATTTCCACCCTGGGGGCGGGGAAGGTTCTAGCTGTCTGCCCTATGTACGCCGCATTATGTTATCGGTTTCTGACGGTCTAGAAAAAACAGTCCAAGTTGTTCCATCTCTGTAGGTAATACACTCTGTAATTCAGCCAGCATTCTGGCAGGCCTCCAAAACACCATCCAAATCCTTCCTGTCGTCGGGATTTCAAAGTGCCACAAGTACTTTCCGGCCCATTGCAGCTTTTGATCCCCTCCAGCTGCTGCCTGGCAAGGAGTGCAGAAGATCTTTCTAGTACAAGAATGGAAACAAAGGGGTGGCACGAGAAGAATTGGACAGTCGCCGTTCCTCTTTCTCGCCAAATGTTGAACATTTGTACAAAAAGTGGAACTCGGTGGGTGAGGCAGCGTCTGTGGAGAGAGAGATGGACTGAAGGTGTTTTCAAGACTGGAGTAGAGGGGAGATTGCTGGTAAAAAAGAGGCGAGGGGAAGGGGTGGTGTTCAAAGGAAGAAGAGTCGAAGGCTCAGTTTGCAGTGTGAATGTGCGGGTGTTTAGTAACAGGATGCTGGGTTACTGTGTCCTGTGACATTGTGTCATTTTGTGATCTGGTTACATTGCCGAGAAGGTTGTGTGTCTTGCTTTGCCAAAATAAATTGTCGCCTGGGTTGGACTCCAGGCCAGCTGGGCTTGGCCGGGCTCCACTCCTGTGCTGAGCAGCAAAAAATGCTTTGTTTGTTCTGTTTGGGTAAATGAATCAGCCTCTAATTCAACAGCAGCCTGCACGGCAATGGGCGGCAATAGGCCTTTGCTTCCATCATTTGTGAGTTTAAAAATAAATAGATTGTGCTGTATGTTGTGGTTGGCAGTTACGTTATATACAATGGCTTGCAAAAGTATTCATACCCCTTGAACTTTTCCACATTTTGTCACGTTACAACCACAAACGTAAATGTATTTTATTGGGATTTTATGTGATAGACCAACACAAAGTGGAGCATAATTGTGAAGTGGAAGGAAAGTGATACATGGTTTTCAATTTTTTTTACAAATAAAAAACGGAAAAGTGTCGCGTGCAAAAGTATTCAGCCCCCTTTACTCTGATACCCCTAAATAAAATCCAGGGCAACCAACTGCCTTCAGAAGTCACCTGATTAGTAGATAGAGTCCACTTGTGTGTAATCTAATCTCAGTATAAATACAGCTGTTCTGTGAAGGCCTCAGAGGTTTGTTAGAGAACATTAGTGAACAAACAGCATCATGAAGCCCAAGGAACACACCAGAAAGGTCAGGGATAAAGTTGTGGAGAAGTTTAAAGCAGGGTTAGGTTATAAACAAATATCCCAAGCTTTGAACATCTCACGGAGCACTGTTCAATCCATCATCCGAAAATGGAAAGAGTATGGCACAACTGCAAACCTACCAAGACATGGACGTCCACCTAAACTGACAGGCTGGGCAAGGAGAGCATTGATCAGAGAAGCAGCCAATAGGCCCATGGTAACTCTGGAGGAGCTGCAGAGATCCACAGCTCAGGTGGGAGAATCTGTCCACAGGACAACTATTAGTCGTGCACTCCACAAATCGGGCCTTTATGGAAGAGTGGCAAGAAGAAAGCCATTGTTGAAAAAAGCCATAAGAAGTCCCGTTTGCAGTTTGCCACAAGCCATGTGGGGGACACAGCAAACATGTGGAGGAAGGTGCTTTGGTCAGATGAGACCAAAATTGAAGTTTTTGGCCTAAATGCAAAACGCTATGTGTGGCGGAAACCTAACACTGCACATCACCCTGAACACACCATCCCCACTGTGAAACATGGTGGTGGCAGCATCATGCTGTGGGTTGCTTTTCTTCAGCAGGGACAGGGAAGCTGGTCAGAGTTGATGGGAAGATGGATGGAGCCAAATACAGGGCAATCTTGGAAGAAAACCTGTTAGAGTCTGCAAAAGACTTGAGACTGGGGTGGAGGTTCACCTTCCAGCAGGACAACGGCCCAAAACATACAGCCAGAGCTACAATGGAATGGTTTAGATCAAAGCATATTCATGTGTTAGAATGGCCCAGTCAAAGTCCAGACCTAAATCCAATTGAGAATCTCTGGCAAGACTTGAAAATTGCTGTTCACAGACGCTCTCCATCCAATCAGACTGAGCTTGAGCTATTTTGCAAAGAAGAATGGGCAAAAATTTCAGTCTCTAGATGTGCAAAGCTGGTAGAGACATACCCCAAAAGACTTGCAGCTGTAATTGCAGCGAAATGTGGTTCTACAAAGTATTGACTCAGGGGGGCTGAATACTTTTGCACGCGACACTTTTCAGTTTTTTATTTGTAAAAAAATTTGAAAACCATGTATCATTTTACTTCCACTTCACAATTATGCACCACTTTGTGTTGGTCTATCACATAAAATCCCAATAAAATACATTTACATTTGTGGTTGTAACGTGACAAAATGTGGAAAAGTTCAAGGGGTATGAAAACTTTTGCAAGCCACTGTAAGTTGTACTAATCACACCTATCCATGTACTTGTAGTAAAAAACAAAAGCTAGAGGGGTGGGGTACAATTGAGGGGGTGGAATCCCTCCTGTATCCACCTATCACTCACCAGACTCTGTCCTGACTCTGTTTCTCTCTTCCAGCTTTCTCCCCTCTACTCCAATCAGTCTGAAGAAGCTGTAGGAAGGAACTGCAGATGCTGGTTTACACAAAAGATAGACACAAACTGCTGGTGTAACTCAGCGGGACAGGCAGCACCTCTGCCTGGTTGAGACCACAGGCGGTGGCGTTTTGGGTCGAGACCCTTCTTCTGCAGAAGGGTCTCGGCCGAAAACGTCGGCCATTCCTTCTAACTGGAGATGCTGCCTGCCCTGCTGAGTTACAACAGCACTTTGTGTCTATCTTCAGTCTGAAGAAGGGTGGTGTATTTTTCCATGGAAGGCAGTATATAAATGCAGGGTTGATCAAATTACAAAGTCCGATCTGTATAGTTGGACCGTGAATTACGGGCTGTGCCTGGGTAATGAACCAGTTCCCTTTTTACCGATGTCCATAAGTCACTTAACTTTTTCAAAAATACGTGGAACTCACTGCATAGTAACCACGACTCCACAGGGTTTTAATGAAAGGCCCATGAGACCCATAAGAAATAACAATGACTGCAATTGGGGGGAGAGAGGAAACTAGTTCTGCGGTTTGAAGGTTTGTACCTTGAAGTTTCATAATTTAATTGGAGAGGCAATAAACTGCAGATGCTGGAATCTTGAACAAAACACAAACGCCCGGAGGAACTCAGCGGGTCTGTGGATGGAAGGGACAGGCAGCATGTGTGGAGGGGGTGGGCAGGCAGCATGTGTTGGGTGAATGAACAGGTGTCATTTTGGGCCGGGACCCCTCTTTAGATTAGTGGAACGCACTAGCAGGGGTATCCTTAAGTAATCCTGGGGTGGCCTGAATGTCATAGAGTCCTAGAGTGATACATTGTGGAAACAGGCCCATCGTCCCAACTTGCCCACACCGGCCAGCACTCGCGACACTAGTCCCACTTGCCTGCGCTTGGTCCATATCCCTCCAAACCTGTCCTATCCATGTACCTGTCTAACTGTTTCGTGAATGATGGGATAGTCCCAGCCTCAACTACCTCCTCTGGTAGCTTGTTCCATACACACACCACCCTTTGGGTGGAAAAAGTTACCCCTCGGATTACTTTAAAATCTTTTCCCCTTCACCTTGAACCTATGTCCTCTGGTTCTCAATTCCCCTACTCTGGCAAGAGACTCTGTGCATCTACCCGATCTATTCCTCTCATGTGGAATGGTTTTGTCGACAATTCTGTGCCAATTAAAAGCTGTAAAGCTTGTAACGATCTGGAAGCACACTGTCTGATTGTTGCCTACCTGTAGACTAACCAAATGGTTCATGTAGATAAACCGAGCGTTGAGTAAATATTACTGGTGTTGACTGGATTAAGGAACATTCGTACATGGCATGAGCACTGGGTTTCACACCGATGTATCCTGTTGAGCAGACTTGCCCTGCGGCTCTTATCGTACATTTCCATAGTTGATAAACCACCAATCAGGATATGCGTCATTTTGAGTTGTGGAAAAGGTCAGCTATGGTTATAGCGTTAGATAATGCACAATGTTACATCTTGAAAATATTAGACTTGTCTTGGCAGAAAAAACAGATCATTTTTCCAAGACATGGACACCATTCATTGATTTATTACAAGGATAGTATGGCACAACACAACTTTTTGGATTTTAATCTAATTACGGGTTGGGTGAGGTGGTTGGGGAGAGATGAGAGGCAGGTATATCACCACTTTTTTCTCTCTTTTTCTTTTTGTCCTTTTATTTTTGTTCTATTCCTCTCTTCTTTCTTTCTTTTATTCACTCTTTGGCTACACTACTTTGGTAGTCTAGGGGTTCTATCTTTGCACATCTCACTTTTTCTCTTTCTTGCTTTTTCTCATTATACGACTCCATTAATAGGGTCAGGCCTTTCTGTTTCTTTAAAATCCACCTACAGGTGTCAGATGCAGGAACATGGATATCGATCTCTGCTGCTGTGACTTTCTTTTGGCTCCCTACGACTTCTAACACTCCTAATGCAGCAACCCAAGTAGGGTGTGCCACTTTGATTATGCAATATTGTCCCACCATTATTAGCATTAGTTTATTAGCACCAGGTGTACCGAGATACGGTGAAAAGATTTTGTTTACGGCCTACCCAATCACATCAGATAACACTATACGTGAATGCAATCGCACCAAACACAAGTACAATAGGTAGAGCAAAGAGCAAACTCAGACTGAGGAATATCGCTTTTCAGCATGGTAGCATAACAATTCTAGAGGAAAAGTCCCATGTCCGCAACGAGGTAGGCTGGAAGATCGGAACCGTACCCTAGCTTAAGGGAGAACGGTTCAATAGTCAGATAACTGAGGGGCCGAAGCAATTCATGAGTCTGGTGGTACATGGTTTCAAACTTTGAATACACTTTTTCATTGTATTGGATGTTAGATCCTGCGATTATCAACTTTGGAGATATAGCTCGGAAACCGGCCTCTCGGCCCACCGAGTCCGCACCGACCGGCTAGGTAGGTAGATAGAGCTATCCCACACACTAGGGACAATTTACAATTTTACCTAAGCCAAATAGCCTACAACCCTGTACGTCTTTGGAGTGTGGGAGGAAACTGGAGCGCCCAGAGAAAACCCATGCAGGTCACGGGGAGAATGTACAAACTTCATACAGACAGCACCTGTAGTCAGGATCGAACCCGGGTCCCTGGCACTGTGAGGCAGCAACTCTACCGCTGTTGAACCATAAAAGCCATAAAATGGCAGCACCACTGTGCCGTCCAAGAATATAAGCATATATAAGATGTGCGCGCATATAGGTGGAGAGGTGGGTCTATTGCGACATCGTAGTGGCAGAAATGCCTGGATGGAGATTAGTGCAGTTGTTTACTGCAGCGTTTTGTGTCTATCCAGCATGCAAGTGGTTAATCAACGACCATCTTCCATTTATTTAAGTCTCTTTGTTCAGGGTTTTGATGTTATAGGGTTGGAAAGGAAAAGTCTAGCACTTGTGATTGTGACTCTACCCCGAGTAGTCGCTCTGCATTCTTGCTAATTGACATTTTTCTCCACAGGTAATATTGTGGAATGGCGTTTACCACAAGAAGTGGACCTCGAAGGAGTAGAATTTAAATCCATGGCCAGTGGATCTCACAGGATTAACTCTGATTTTGTGTAAGGAGATTTCTGATGGTTTTATTTTTTTTTCTGATGCAAACCTGTATAAGCACGAGGTAGTTTTGTACATGCAAAGCTATCATTTGGATTCAGGAAAGAATGATGGTAGCTTTGTGAAATGTTTGCCATATGCTAGTTTGAATCCAAATCCAAATGTAGATTTTCATTTGTGAACCAGTTTCCTGATTATTACGTTCTGCGGTAATGTTATTAGAATATAACCGCGAGGCTTGGAGTAACAGCCGAGAAACATGAGTGTAAATCAAATATGGGCACTTTGAGAATTTCAATTTGATTTGTAAAAAGAAAATCTGGAGATAAAAGGATGGTGTCAGTAAAAAATGACAATTAAAATGGCGGGTTATAACAAAGCTGTAATTAAGGGTCTCGGGGCCCGAAACGTCACCCATTCCTGCTCCACAGAGATGCTACCTGTCCTGCTGAGTTACTCCAGCTCTTTGTGTCTATCCCCTGTAATTACCTAGCAGGCTTAGTAACGTATTATTTGGGGAAGATAACAGCCATTTTCCCGCGTCTGGCTTGTTTGTGCCTCCAGCCCCACCCCAATATAATTGACTCTTAGCTCTTGCCCGTAGCAGCCAGTTCTGGAGCAAATAGTCTGTTGTTGTTGTTGGGGGGGGCAATGTAGGATGACTACTTCGGTGTGATTCAACTCCAGTGTGGATCCTCGCGTTCGGTGTAAGAAAGAACTGCGGATGCTGGTTTAAATCGAAGGTGGACACAGAATGCTGGATTAACTCAGCGGGTGAGGCAAGCATCTCGGGAGAGAAGGAATGGGTGACGTTTCGGGTGGGCCTCAGCCCGAAAAGTCACCCATTCCTTCTCCTGAGATGCTTGCCTCACCCGCTGAGTTACTCCAGCATTTTGTGTCTATCCTCATGTTCAGCATGTATCTGACCCTTGCATCCACGCGCCACAATGTAGAGATTGGGTAACTCTTGATCATCCGACAGTTCATGACTTACTTAAACTCAGCCATCTCTCCAGAATGTTCTCATTCGTAAGATCTAGGAGCAGAATTAGGCCATTTGGCCCATCAAGTCCACTCCGCCATTCGATCATGGCCGATCTATCTTTCTCCCTCAACCCCGTTCTCCTGCCTTCTCCCCATAACCTCTGGCGCCCTTACTAGTCAAGAATCTGTCAATCCCGCCTTAAAAATATCTATTGACTTGGCCTTCACAGCCATCTGTGGCAATGAGTTCCTCAGATTCACCACCACCCTCTGACTAAAGAAATTCCTTATCTCCTTTCTAAAGGTACGTCCTTTTATTCTGAGGCTATGGCCTCTTGTTTAGACTCCCACTGGTGAGGGGATGGGTATATTTCAATGTGGTAGCCATCCTACCATTTATAATTTACAGTGACGCAATGTTTTAAATAGCTTTCAAATTATAAAAATATAAATGTTTCTGAATGTTGGGTATTTAAAAAGCAAAATTGAGACTTTAGAGAAACAGTGCAGAAACAGGCCTTTGGCCCACGGAGTGTACACTGACCAGTAATTACCCTGTACACTAGCACTATCCTACACCCTAGGGGTAATTTACTATTTTACTGAAGCAAATTAACCTACAAACCAGCGCCAGGGACCTATGTTCGATCCTGACTACAGGTGCTGTCTGTGTGGAGTTTGTACGTACTCCTTGTGGCCGTGTGAGTTTTTCTCCGGGTGCTCCGGTTTCCTCCCACACTCCAAAGATAGACAATAGGTGCAGGAGTAGGCCATTTGGACCTTCGAGCCAGCACCGCCATTCAATGTGATCATGGCTGATCATCCCCAATCAGTACCCCGTTCCTGCCTTCTCCCCAAGATGTACAGGTTAGTAGGCTTTAGTAAAAATTTAAAATTTTTCCTCAGGTATAGGATAGTCAAGTCACATTTATTTATATAGCACATTTAAAAAACAACTCTCGTTGGCCAAAGTGCTTTACATTTGTTATAAGAATAGCACAAACAAAACCAACTACATACATATATACATGTAGCCCTCACTCAGGCTTGGGAGTATAGATAAGTTTTTAGTCTTGACTTAAAAGAGTCGATGGAGGGGGCAGTTCTGATGGGAAAGGGGATGCTGTTCCTTTCTAGGATAGTGCTAGTACATCATTGGTTGGCGTGGGCCTGGTGGGTCAAAAGGTCCGCACTGTCTCTATAAAGTCTAAAAGCTGAATTTTCTCCTAATAATAATCAGTTACCTTCCTGCTTCAGCAATAGAAATTTAAATTGTGGTTGATGTTTAATTGGTCTTTGAACCGGCCCAGAAAGCTGTTCAGTTGTATAAAATATAATGCCAGCCTTGCCTGCGATGAATTAGAACTTCTCTCCGCTTGTGATACTATAAGATTAATAGTTAGATATAGTTTTTTGCTTTTATAACTAATGTTTCCTCTGTACTTCTCACAAAGATGTTGCCTGTTTTAATGTTTCAGGAATGCATTATTGTGGCCGTTGGTCACTTGTGACATCATGGTGCTGTACCATGGACCATTGTTAAACTGTGCCGTGTTAAACTATCCTTCAATGCCAACCCAGCCTAATAATGTAAATTAATTTAAATGTCTCACAGAACATTTATCTTTAATTTCCTGGGTAGACAAAAGTGCTGGAGAAACGCAGCGGGTGCAGCAGCATCTATGGAGCGAAGGAAATAGGCAACGTTTCACGCCTAAAACCCTGTAGGAAATAGGCAACGTTTCGGGCCTAAAACCCTGAAGGAAATAGGCAACGTTTCGGGCCGAAACCCGGAAGGGTTTCGGCCCGAAACGTTGCCTATTTCCTTCGCTCCATAGATGCTGCCTCAACCGCTGAGTTTCTCCAGCACTTTTGTCTACCATTCATAGAATGGACACTGAACGATGATCCCCAGATACTAGGCTACAGTAGAGTGCATTATCTCTGCCTATTTTCTGCCCAATCAAGTTTGGGGATTGCACTTCAACCTTGCACATTGATACATTTTAGTGATGTTTACACCTATCATTTGTAAAATCTTCAACTACTTGTCTAGTCTGATTAGCTGCTTTGGTTGTTTTTTTTAGGAAAAACCTTTGGTGATGGGGTGTGTCTTTTACTACTGCTAATGACAGTAGTAATAGTGAGGCATTCATTTTTGTCCATGCCCTTGCTTTAGCATGTGCTAATGTTTCTGATGGCGAAAATTAGCTATTAGGCAGCAGTTACACATTGAAGGTGTCGACGATGGAGGTAGAGGGTGAATCTAAATTAATCCTGGAAAGTGCAACAATTTAGCGCGCGTTGCCCGCGTTACAAGAAGTGTCGTTGTTGCATGCAGCTGCATGGAAGAAACGTTGCCTATTTCCTTCGCTCCATAGATGCTGCCGCACCCGCTGAGTTTCTCCAGCATTTTTGTCTACCTTTGATTTTCCAGCATCTGCAATTCCTTCTTGAACATCTTTAATGTCCTGATTACAGCGACACCGTGCTTTATGGATGATATCAGTTGTGTAAATGAGACTTGAAATAAACTCTAATAATTATACTGGTTGCATATTTTTCTGGGGTGGCGCAAGTGGCAGAGCAGTTGCTTAACAGCGCCAGAGAGCCAGGTTCAATCCGGGGTGCTGTCTGAGTGGAGTTTGCTTGTTCTCCCTATGAGTGCGTAGGTTTCCTCCAGGTGCTCTGGTTTCCACCCTTAGGGTGGCACGGTGGCGCAGCGGTAAAGTTGCTGCCTTACAGCGCTTGCAGCGCCAGAGACCCGAGTTTGATCCCGACTACGGGTACTGTCTGTACGGAGTTTGTACGTTCTTCCCGTGACAGCCTGGGTTTTCACCGAGATCTTCAGTTTCCTCCCACACTCCAAATACGTACAGGTATGTCGGTAGATTGGCTTGGTATAAGTGTAACTTTGTCCCTAGTGTGTGTAGGATGGTATTAATGAGGATAATGTTAATTTGCGGAGATCGCTGGTCAGTGCGGACTCGATGGGCTGAAGGGTCTGTTTCCGTGATGTATCTCTAAACTAAACTAAATCCCAAAGGCGTGTGGGTTTGTAGGTTAATTGGACTCTGTAAATGGCCCCAAGTGTGTAGGGAGTGGATGAGGAAGTGGGATAACAGAACTAGTATGAACGGGTGATCGATGGTCGGTGCGGACTCAGTGGGTCAAATGACCTGTTTCCATGCTGCACGTATGAACTTCTTCTTCTTGTCGAGTCCACGCACAAGATTAGAAGTTGTTCAGCCAGAGCTGAACACACTTCTCGGCATCTGCATACAGTGGTGTCTGTCTTGTCGCTTCTCGTGCGTGGTGGTGGAAAGATTGGTGGATACAGGGCCGCGATGTGAACGCTCTTTCCTTGACCCTATGTATGAACTCTAAACTCTGAACACTATAGACTTGACCAGAAAACTCTTTAATAATAATAATAATAATATCTTTTATTGTCATTGTACATATGTGCAACGAGATTTGGTATGCAGCTTCCATTCGATAGTCATAACTTAAACAACTAATACAAATTAGATACCCCGAGAAACATGATTTATAAAATAAAACAGTAAAACAGTCTAAAGTGCACAGGTAAGACGTCACTGTTGCTCCTATATGCTCCTGATCAAATAGCTGTCGTTTTGTATTTCCAGCTACTTTCGGAAGGGTAACTACTTTGGTATGGCATGTTTTGCCAACATGCCCGTGGACAGCGAACTGGAACGAGGTGCCCGAATGAAGTCTGTTGGAATTCTCTCTCCGTCCTACACACTTCTGTACAGATACATGCATTTCCTGGAGAATCAGGTCAGGTGAGAACTCTTACGCTAGTTGCTCTAATCTGTGCTGAATCTTTTCAGTCTGCATGATACATAACAAAAAAAAATGCAGTTTTACCAGTTATCACCTTTCTTCTGGTAACGGATATTAAAGTCCTTGTACTTTCTTCTGGTAACATATTAACAGGGACTAACTTTACTGTACCATTCTACTGTGGGGTTTTTAAATTGCTGTTTTTTTTTTCCCTTTTTCCTTCCGCCCACAATATTTAATATGTAAAAGAATATGTGATTCTGTTTGTAGTTTGTTTGTTTGTTTTTTGCACAATGTCCGCTAGCATTGCCACTATTCATCTCACTGCACATCTCGTATGTGTATGTGACGAATAAACTTGACTTGACTTGACTTAAAGTCCTTAAGGGCCTGTCCCACTCACTCGATTTTTTTCGGCGACTGCCGACACCCGTCATAGTCGCAGCAGGTCGCCGAAAATGTTCAACATGTTGAAAATCCAGCGGTGACCAGAAAAAGGTACGACTCTTTGGGCAACTACTCACCACCATACAGACTTCTGGTGAGTAGTCGCCCAAGAGTCGTACCTTTTTCTGGTGAGTAGTCAGCCAAAGAGTCGTACCTTTTTCTGGTCGCCGCTGGATTTTCAACACGTTGAAAATGTTCGGCGACCTGCTGCGACTAATGACGGGTGCCGGCAGTCGCCGAAAAAATCCCGTAACTGGGACAGGCCCTTAACTGTGCCACTCGTGTTGATAACTACCCTCGGGAGCCCAATGTTCTGAACTCATTGAACCTCCTGACGTAATGGAGATTCCAACCAACACCAGTGGATTTGCTACGCTGATGTGTCATGGCGGAAGACTCCTGAAATAGTTTTCCCCTGACTCCAAGAGGAATCGAATATAGGAGCAAAGAGGTCCTTCTGCAGTTGTACAGAGCCCTAGTGAGACCACACCTGGAGTATTGTGTGCAGTTTTGGTCCCCTAATTTGAGGAAGGACATTCTTGCTATTGAGGGAGTGCAGCATAGGTTTACAAGGTTAATTCCCGGGATGGCGGGACTGTCATAGGCGGAGAGAATGGAGCAGCTGTGGTTGTACACTCTGGAGTTTAGAAGGATGAGAGGGGATCTCATTGAAACATATAAGATTGTTAAGGGCTTGGACACGCTAGAGGCAGGAAACATGTTCCCAATGTTGGGGGAGTCCAGAACCAGGGGCCACAGTTTAAGAATAAGGAGTAAGCCATTTAGAACGGAGACGAGGAAACACTTTTTCTCACAGAGAGTGGTGAGTCTGTGGAATTCTCTGCCTCAGAGGGCGGTGGAGGCAGGTTCTCTGGATGCTTTCAAGAGAGAGCTAGATAGGGCTCTTAAAAATAGCGGAGTCAGGGGATATGGGGAGAAGGCAGGAACGGGGTACTGATTGGGGATGATCAGCCATGATCACATTGAATGGCGGTGCTGGCTCGAAGGGTCGAAAGGCCTACTCCTGCACCTATTGTCTATTGACTTTGTGTAGATGTTGACACAAGGATTCTGATGCTGGTTTACCAAAAAAAACACACAAAGTGCTGGAGTAACTTAGCGGGTCAAGCAGCAGCATTTCTGGAGGTCGTGGAAAGGTGATGTTTTGGGTCCGGATTCTTCCACAGACTTTTTAAAAAATAAATTGAAGAGCTCGCGAGGTTTCACGGACATAGGTTGGTAGGGACTGTAGAAGAGGGGACAAGACAGAATTGAGGTGTTTGCAGATGAGATCAGTGGGCAGGAACAGGCTGAAATGATGGGTCTGCTGGGGCAGTCTTGTTTGTGGACTTTGTGGAGGAGATGGAAGCAGGTAGTAAGGTTGCCTCTCGGAGAACTATGAAGGTGGAGGGGCGATCACCAGAGGTGAGGAGATTGTTAACAGTCAGGGAGATGATGGCTTGGTGTTAGTCTGTAGGGTCATGGTCAAGGGAGAGGTTTGAGGAGATGTCCAAGAGTTGGTGCCTGGCCTCAGCACAGTAGCGGTCGGGCTGAAGAAGGGCCCGACCCGAAACGTCGCCTATCCATGTTCTCCAGAGATGCTGCCTGACCCGCTGAGTTACTCCAGCATTCTGTGAAACGTCACCTATCCATGTTCTCCACAGATGCTGCCTGACCCGCTGAGTTACTCCAGCACTCTGTGAAACGTCACCTATCCATGTTCTCCACAGATGCTGCCTGACCCGCTGAGTTACTCCAGCACTCTGTGAAACGTCACCTATCCATGTTCCGGCAGCATCTATGGAGCGAAGGAAATAGGCAACGTTTCGGCCCGAAACCCTTCTGGGTTTCGGCCCGAAACGTTGCCTATTTCCTTCAGGGTTTCGGCCCGAAAGGTTGCCCATTTCCTTCGCTCCACAGTTGCTGCCTGACCCGCTGAGTTACTCCAGCACTCTGTGAAACGTCACCTATCCATGTTCTCCACAGATGCTGCCTGACCCGCTGAGTTACTCCAGCACTCTGTGAAACGTCACCTATCCATGTTCTCCACAGATGCTGCCTGACCCGCTGAGTTACTCCACCACTCTGTGAAAGGTCACCTATCCATGTTCTCCACAGATGCTGCCTGACCCGCTGAGTTACTCCAGCACTCTGTGAAACGTCACCTATCCATGTTCTCCACAGATGCTGCCTGACCCGCTGAGTTACTCCAGCACTCTGTGAAACGTCACCTATCCATGTTCTCCACAGTTGCTGCCTGACCCGCCGAGTTACTCCAGCACTCTGTGTGTATGTAGATGCTGCTCTCTAGTGATAACTCTTGGCTTTTCACTTGTGCCTGTACTTTGCATTAAGTCATTTGTTTATGATTTTGTTATCATGGTTTTGTTTATGTTGGCTTATGTATAATTAATTACTTTCATACCATTGAGTTATTGTGGACCATTCGGGAGATTGAGGTGACCATTTTCATATTGCTTTAGTATAGGACACTAACTTGAGGAAACTGGTAAAAATACTCTGACCAAACACATGCACATCTCCGTTAAGTACAATTGTTTAAAAACGCACACACGCACACACACAAGCTAAACACAGACCTTCCATTCAACACCAAAACAGTAAAATATCTGCTAATTGTAGCAAAATTAGTTATAAAAATGAAATGTGGCAATGCTTACAGTTAAGCATCCATCACTTTGAAGATCCTGGTGACTTGCTGCTGTACAATGCCTCCTGTGCGATGCGCTTTACTGATCTCACAACTGTTTTATAAAAGCATAGTGTTCCAACATTTTGTCATAAAAGGATGTACAAAGATCAAATATACCATCAAACAAAATGTAGAAAATGTAAAAACACAAAGAAGTGAAGTAGAACGTAAATGGAAAGTGTAGGAAAGAACTGCAGATGCTGGTTTAAATCGAAGGTAGACACAAAATGCTGGAGTAACTCAGCGGGACAGGCAGCATCTCTGGAGAGAAGGAATGGGTGACGTTTCTGGTCTTGACCCTTCTTCAGACCCAAATGGGTCTGATGTTTTGTTACGATTTCATTCTGATGGAGAGAGTTGTTGTTTGCAAAATCCAAGCTTGAAAAACGATTGCTAAGCACGGAGCATTGTAAACCATTCTTTTTCCATGCCTTTTGATTAAAATGTGGACCCAGTCACAATATTTAGATTGGTTGGAATTGTGAAGTGTAAATGAATGACGAATTCTGTGTGCAAATTAGGCAGAGGTTCAGTACTCGCACCCCTTCCCCCCCCCCCCCCCCCGCCCCCCCGAAGCAGCAAGTAAACTCGGAGGCAAAATTATAGAATCCTCACATAACTCATGCAATGTAATGTACATTTTTACAGGCATCAACTTGAAATTCCTGGGCACTATGCACAATTGGAAGCTTTCTATGAAGATAAGAAAGGTATTTTACCCGCAGGGCTGAGCAGCAAAGGAACCCCTACGTCCCTTCAGCCCATTCACTGGTTGCCAACAGTTAACAAGTACATGTATCCTGAGATGAAGGTAACAAAACTATAACTATTCACAGCATTCAAACAGATTATGCCACGATAGAGAAGGGCACAGTGGTTGTTTGAAATGATAGATGTATCTGTTAAAAGGAATGTGATGGTGTACTGTGTACCGAAGATAGACACAAAAAGCTGGAGTAACTCCGTGGGGCAGGCAGCATCTCTGGAGAGAAGGAATGGGTGACGTTTCGGGTCGAGACCCTTCTTCAGACTAGTTACTCCAGCTTTTTGTGTCTACTGCTAATGTACCAACTGATAGCGTGGTACTCATTTGTCATTAAGGTGCAAATAGACACTTAACTAATGTCAAATTTAACTTGGTGACTGAAACCAAGTGCGTTGCATTTCCAATTATGATTCCAATGGCAAAAGACTTTGCACTAAATTCTTACTTCTAAAAGAAAAAAAGATGGTTAAAGAGAGGAAAATATGCGAGGAAAATTAAATGAGATTATAAATGCTTCTTTAATAAACAAAATAGAACAGAGATGCTCCTTCAGTTTGATCATGGGCCCATTGCAGCCTCACTGTCGGCTTGGCTACTGGTTTGTCACGAGCCCTTCATGTCTATTCATCGCCGTGCCTGATGTGATTATTACTGATGCAACATGTCGGGCAATGATACCTGGAACAGAACGGAGCAGAGATGGGAACTGTGGGCATGGACGGTGGCTCATTGTCTAAAACACCAATCGATGCAAGTCCCAATTATGAGTAAGATTCCACGGTAACACATATGAGCCCTGTTATTCTCTGCATCTCAATGTTCCCCATTGAGAGCGGCAGAAATCTTTAGGAAGCAACTGCAGATGCTGGTTTAAACCAAAGATAGACACAGAATGCTGGAGTAACTCAGCAGAACAGGCAGCATTTCTGGTGAGAAGGAATGGCTGACGTTTTGGTTCAGGGCCCTTCTTCAGATTTCAGTCTGAAGAATGATCTCAACGCAAAACGTTAGCCATTCCTTCTATGCTCCAACTCTGACTTTGAACACAGATTCCTACTTCTGGGTAAAAGGTACAGATTTTCAAAAATGCACACCTTTAGATTCAGGGGCAGTTTCTTCCTGGCTGTTATCAGGCAGCTGAACCATCCTACCACAACTAGAGAGCAGTGCTGAACTACTATCTACCTCATTGGTGACCCTCAGACTATCCTTGATCTGTGTTTACTGACTTCACCTTGCACTAAATTGTATTGCCTTCATCATGTATCTGTACACGGTGAATGGCTCGATTGTAATCACGTATTGTCTTTCCTCTGACTGGTTAGCGCGCAATAGAAGCTTTTCACTGTACCTCGGTACAGGTGACAATAAACGAAGCTACTTAAAGCAAATCTAGTGCAGGTCACCAACTTACCCACTGTTTTATTCACTTTATGAGCGATCAAGTAATATTTTGCTGCAAAAGTAACATTCTTGTCTTGAAACAGATCACTCACCCTGCAGGATGCATGTCTCAGTTCATCAAGTTTTTTGGCGAGCAGATAATGGTTCTTTGGAAGTTTGCACTGTTACGGAAGCGGATCTTGATATTTTCGCCCCCTCCAGTTGGAGTTGTCTGCTATAGAGGTGCGAGTTTTCAATAAATTTGTTGTTTATAGCTTAGTTTAGAGTTACATCGGGGAAACAGGCCCTTTGTCCACTGGGTCCCCACCGACCAGCGATCCCCGCACTCATTGACACTATCCTACACACACTAGGTACAATTTTATACGTACACCAAGCCAAACCTGCACATCATTGGAGTGTGGGAGGAAACTGAAGATCTCAGAGAAAACCCACGCAGGTCACGGGGAGAACGCACAAACTCCGTACAGACGGCACCCGTAGTCGGGATCGAACCCGGGACTCTGGTGCTGTAGGGCAGCAACTCTATCGCAGCACCACCGGCTCGGTTTAAACAAGCTTTGTTTTCCTCCAGTCATACAAAATCCATAAACAGATAAAATACAGGCCAGTCTGCCACTGTTGTGTGTTTGGTTGTTCAGTGCCAGTTATTAAGAAGAATGCAGGATTGGCAGAATTGCTGCAGGATTCCTGCTGATTTAATTTGGCAGAGTCTTGGCAAACTTAAGTAGGTCATGTTTAAGCAAAGCTAGCGGTTCCCCACAGCCAACGAGATGCAGCCTTACTTAAAATTAGCAGTGTACAATATTATAGAAAATGTCAATTAGAAATTCATAGAATCATACATACAGCATGGAAAAAAGCCCTTCAGCCCAACTTGCCCATGCTGACCAAGATGCCCCATCTACAGTAGTTCCACCTGCCTGTGTTTGGCTCATATCCCTCTAAACCTTTACTGTCCATGTACCTGTCCAAATGTCTTTTAAATGTGCTAGAACCTGACTCGACTACCCCCTCTGGCAGCTCGTTCCACATACCCACCACCCTGTGTGAAAATGTTGCTCCTCGGGTTCATAGAAACATAGTAAATAGATGCAGGAGTAGGCCATTCGGCCCTTCGAGCCTGCACCGCCATTCAATATGATCATGGCTGATCATCCAACTCGGTATCCTGTACCTGCCTTCTCTCCATACCCCCTGATCCCTTTAGCCATAAGGGCCACATCTAACTCCCTCTTAAATATAGCCAATGAACTGGCCTCAACTACTTTCTGTGGCAGAGAATTCCACAGATTCACCACTCTCTGTGTGGAAAAAAAAATTCTCATCTCGGTCCTAAAAGACTTCCCCCTTATCCTTAAACTGTGACCCCTTGTTCTGGACGTCCCCAACATTGGGAACAATCTTCCTGCGTCTAGCCTGTCCAACCCTTATAAGAATTTTGTACGTTTCTATAAGATCCCCCCTCAATCTTCTAAATTCTAGCGAGTACAAGTTCCTATTAAACCTTTCCCCTCTCACCTTAAACCTATTCATGCTGAATATCTGAATTAAATGTTTTAAATATTTGCATATTCCAGACATTATATGTCTGGAATATGCAAAGTTTATAACTGTGTTTTGCTGTATGGAGCCATTGGATATTTTTTTAATTAAAGTTGTCCCTCTCACAAACCTATATCCTCTGGTTCTTGATTCTGCTACACTGGGTAAAAGACCATGAGTCCCCCCCCCATCTAAGCCCCTCATTATCTGGCTGTTTATCAGACCTGTTTTAATCAGATTGTCTTCTATTCCAGTTTACTGTTGTTGCTGTCTGGCCAACGTTTCACTGCCTGGGATTGGTGGAGTCCCCGAGTCCAAGCCTTACTTCTATATCAGTGTGGCAGATATAGAAACGTTGGAGACCGAGATGTCCTTTGTAGCCTGTAAGTACAGCACCAACATTCAATGTTAGAGAGTCGTTGAGTGATTCAGTGTGAACAACTTGCCCACACTGGCTAACATGTCCCAGCTACACTAGTCCCACCTGCCTGCATTTAGTCCATATCCCTCCAAACCTGTCCTATCCATGTACCTGTCTAACTGCTTCTTAAACGTTGGGATAGTCCCAGCCTCAACTACCTTCTCTGACAGGTAGATAAAAGTGCTGGAGAAACTCAGCGGGTGCAGCAGCATCTATGGAGCGAAGGAAATAGGCAACGTTTCGGGTCGAAACCCTGAAGGAAATAGGCAACGTTTCGGGCCGAAACCCGGAAGGAAATAGGCAACGTTTCGGGCCGAAACCCGGAAGGGTTTCGGCCTGAAACGTTGCCTATTTCCTTCGCTCCATAGATGCTGCTGCACCCGCTGAGTTTCTCCTGCACTTTTGTCTACCTTTGATATTCCAGCATCTGCAGTCCCTTCTTAAATTCTTAAATACCTTCTCTGACAGCATGTTCAATACATCCACCACCTTTTGTGCGAAAAAGTGACCCCTCAGATTCCTATTACATCTTTTCCCCTTCACCTCGAACCCATGTCCTCCGGTCCTCGATTCACCTACTCTGGCCAAGTGGCTACCCAATCTATTCCTCTCGTGATTTTATTCACCTCCATAAGATCACCCCCCATCCTCCTGCGCTCCACGGAATGTAGTCCCAGCCTCTAGCCCTGGCAACATCCTCGTAAATCTTCTCTGTACCCTTTCCTGCTTGACAACAGCTTTCCTATAACACGGTGCCCAGAACGGAACATAATACTCTAAATGCGGCCTCCCCAACGTCTTATACAACTGTAACATGACCTCCCAACTTCAATACACAATACTCTGCCTGATGAAGGCCAATGTGCCAAAAGCCTTTTTGACCACCCTATCTACCTGTGACTCCACCTTCAGGGAACTGTGCACCTGTACTCCTAGATCCCTCTGCTCTACAACACTACACAGAGCCCTACTAATCACTGTGTAGGTCCTGCCCACGTTCTAATATGCTGTTTAAAGAATGGGTGGCTGAGTAGCCAAGGAGGTGTAGAGTGCTGTAGAATTGCAAATATGTCGCATTAATGGGCCAGCTATGTTGCTGCGTATACATTTCATTGTCCCACTGTTACATATGGCATTTAAACACTCTTCACTTGTTATTTTCCTCGGTCTAAGTCCCCTTCTAATTAACACATGAGTTTACATGTTCAGTTTTGTTATGTTCCTTGAATTTGTAACATATTTCAAAGTGTTGCAGAGGAATTGCCTGTTGCTGCCCATGTGAGCTTTGCACAAATGTAGGGGAAAAAAAACAAGCTCAATGCAAACGTGTCGCCAGGAAGTCGACACAAGAAACTGCAGGTGCGAGAATCTTGAGCAAAACACAGAGTGCTGGAGGAACCTGGCCGGCCTGCACCATCCCTTCAGTGAAGAAGGGCCCCGACCAAAAACATCGCCTGCCAAATTCCCTCCACAGATGTGGCCTGACCCGCTGAGTTCTTCCAGCACTTTGTGTTTTGATTGTTTGATTCCAGCATCCGCAGTCTCTTGTGTCTCCTTATTCGATAAGCACAGTGTCTTATATAGTACATGACGTGGTGTTTCATATTTCAAGGCACAACAGAAAAGATATTTGAAGAGAAGAAGGATTTGTACGATGTTTACATTGATAATCAAAATGTGAAAACGGACCAGGAGCATCTGCAGCACCTGTTGAAGTTAAACAGCGCTGACAGAGACAAGTTTCGCAAACTCAATGATCAGAGGTAAGCTGAGATTCCTCTCCAACCTCCTCTGCCACTTTCCTCAAATCCAGTGATATAATGGGACTAGTGTAACTGGGATGTGTTGGTCGGTGTGGGCAAGATGGGCCAAAGGGCCTGTTTCCACGCTGTATCACTCTATGACTCTCTAGGACTATCATTCAGACCAAACTGCCCCAGCAGAAACTAGGTTTTGCTCAGGGATGGACAATGGGAGCACAGCGGTGGAGGTTTTGCCTTACAACGCCAGAGACCCGGGTTCAATCCTGACTACGGGCACTGTCTGTAGTTTGCATGTTCTCCCTGGAACCTCGTGGGTTTTCTCCTGGTGCTCCGGTTTCCTCCCACATCTCAAGGTCCTGGAGGTTTGTAAGTGAATTTGCCTCTTTAAAAACAATCGCCCCATATGTATATAGAATGGCTTCAGGTAAAAAATGTACATTGTCCTTCGTGTGTAGGTAGTGTTAGTGTACAGTTGGTGCGGACTCGGTGGGTCGAAGGGTCTGCTTCTGCGCTGTATCTCAAGTCTAAAGCAAATTGATATTTTATCTGTTGAATATGGGTGCAGGTTTGCTGCTTTCATGAGTTGTTGCGATCTCTTTGTCGAGGTACATCAGTGGGCTGATGTGATGGCTCAGCAACAATCAACAATAAGTACTTGTTTCCAAGTCAGGATGATATGTGGCTAGAGAAGAAGATCAGAGGCCTTAGTGTTGGACACCTCTAACCCCATCTACTGCAGTCGGTGCTTCCAATGTTGCCTCCTCTCCATCGACAACACTAAGCCTAGACTAGGCGGCCAAATCATTTAACACTTGCCAAGGCCTGCTGGATCTACGGTTGCTAACCACATTAATTCCCATTCCCACACTGACCCTGTGTAGGAAGGAACTGCAGATGCTGGTTAAAACCGAAGATGGACACAAAAAGCTGGAGTAAGTCAGCGGGACAGGCAGCATCTCTGGAGAGAAGGAATGGGTGACGTTTCGGGTCGAGACTGTTCTGAAGGGTCTCGACCCGAAACTTCATCCATTCCTTCTCTCCGGTGATGCTGCCTGTCCCGCTGACTTACTCCAGGTTTTCGTGTCAACCCACACTGGCCATTCTGTCCTGGGCCCCCTCCATTGCCAGAGGCCACACGCAAACTGAAGGGACAATATAGCATATTATAGACAATAGACAATATGTGCAGGAGCAGGCCATTCGGCCCTTCGAGCCAGCACCGCCATTCAATGTGATCATGGCTGATCATCCCCAATCAGTACCCCGTTCCTGCCTTTTCCCCATATCCTCCGACTCTGCTATTTTTAAGAGCCCTATCTAGCTCTCTCTTGAAAGCATCCAGAGAACCTGCCTCCACCGCCCTCTGAAGCAGAGAATTCCACAGATTCACCACTCTCTGTGAGAAAAAGTGTTTCCTCGTCTCCGTTCTAAATGGCTTACTCCTTATTCTTAAACTGTGGCCCCTGGTTCTGGACTTAACTGCGGTCCCTTTTGGCAGTTTTGATGTTGGGCTTGCTGAACTGTTTAAACTGGCGACTCATTTTAGGAGGTGATGTCAAAGAAAACTTGGAGACCGCAGTGGTACACAATCCTCTCTCGGGGGAACGCATGAATCTTTTAATAGAGCAGATGAAATGGAATCAAGGAAGCTGCTTTGTCTCAGATAGGAACTGAATTGAATACAGCAATCACCTGTACAGTCCCCACTTTGTCCTTGTGTTAATTAAAGCTCTACTGAAGTCTGGAGCCCAAGGTGCCCTGTTGTGTCGATGACCCTTATGCCATTCTTGACAGATGGTAGATTGATTGAACAGTAATTGACTGAATAAAAGACACAGAGTGTTGAAGAAACTCAACCGGTCAGGCAGTATCTTTGTAGACCATGGAAAGGTGCCAACCCAAAACGTCACCTATCCATGTTCTCCACAGATGCTGCCTGACCCGCTGAGTTACTCCAGCACTTTGTATCTTTTCTTGTTTTGAATTGTCTGCTAAGGTTAGATGAAAAAAGACACAAGGTGCAGGAATAATTCAGCAGGTCTGGCAGCATATCTGGAGAACATGGGTGTGAAGAAAGGCCCCAACCCGAAACGCCACCTATCCTGTTCTCCAGAGATGCTGCCTGACCCGCTGAGTTACTCCAGCACTTTGTGTCTTTTTTTAAATTAGCATGGACTAAATGCTGGCAGGTGGGACTAGTGTAGCTGGGACATGTTGGTCGGTGTGGGTAGGTTGGGTCGAAGGGCCTGTTTACACACACTATGATTCTATCTGCAATTCCTTGTGTCTAAACTGACTGAATAAATAGGTTCCCATTTTTTTTCTGTGAGGGTTATTTTCCACTTTGCAGCCATCTTGTAGCACTACAGTTGAATTGTTAAGTCTCGTTTCTGTGCCTATTCTGCTGTATCATGTGAAAGATCTGGAATAGCTGCACTAGTTTTGGTGATGGTGGTATATCAGAATGGGGCTAAACCACATAATAAAGACCCTTTGCCATTTGAATTTTTGTTTAAACTCAGCCTGTTGAATCGGAGTCTGTGTGCTTTTTTGCTAAGTGAATCCTGCTGTTTATAACCCATTTATATTGTTCCAACAGGCAAATGCTGCTTTATTCTCAGGAGGTGGGTGGAGATTGCAGTGGAAGTGAAGAGGATCTGTTCATTATGTAAGTACTTATGTTTCCATTGGCACAGAGCAGAGGAATATATTTAAGGCACAAAGTGCTGGAGTAACTCAGCGGGTCAGGCAGCATCTGTGGAGAACATGGATAGGTGACGTTTCACAGAGTGCTGGAGTAACTCAGCGGGTCAGGCAGCATCTGTGGAGAACATGGATAGGTGATGTTTCACAGAGTGCTGGAGTAACTCAGCGGGTCAGGCAGCATCTCAGGAGAACATGGATAGGTGACGTTTCACAGAGTGCTGGAGTAACTCAGCGGGTCAGGCAGCATCTGTGGAGAACATGGATAGGTGACGTTTCACAGAGTGCTGGAGTAACTCAGCGGGTCAGGCAGCATCTGTGGAGAACATGGATAGGTGATGCTAGGGGACGGGACTCTTATGCAAACTGATGGCAGTTGACTCGAAGCATCGCCTATCCACGTTCTCCAGTGGTGCTGCCTGACCTGCTGAGTTACTCCAGCATTTGGAGTCTTGTTTTGTAAACCAGCATCTGCAGTTCCTTGTACCACAATATTTTTTAGACCTTTTAATGTTCAGGAAAGTCTGATTCCAACACAAATTATTTCCCGGAAAGCAGGTTAGGCATCAAATTAATTTGATTTGTACCATTTTATTGAAAATGTGACATGGCTCTTCATGTTTTAAGGCACCACTACGTAAAAAGATTTATAATGCAAAATAAAGATTAGTAGGTAGAAGGTAGTATGAAATCATGAGAGGAATCGATCGGGTAGATGCACAGAGTCTCTTGCCCAGAGCTGGTGAATCGAGGACCAGAGGACATAGGTTTAAGGTGAAGAGGAAAAGATTTAATAGGAATCTGAGGGGTAACTTTTTCGGACAAATGGTGGTGAGTGTACGGAACAAGCTGCCAGGGGAGGTAGTCGAGGCTGGGACTATCCCAACGTTTAGGAAACAGTTACAGGTTAATCGATAGGACGGGTTTGGAGGGATACGGGCCAAATGCGGGCAGGTGGGACTGGTGTAGCTGGGACATGTTGGCCGGTGTGGGCAAGTTTGGCCGAATGGCCTGTTTTCATGCTGAATCACTCTAAGACTCTATAAGGGCCTCGACCCAAAACGCCACCCATTCCTTTTCTCCAGAGATGCTGCCTGTCCCACTGAGTCACCCTAGCATTTTGTGTCTTATCTTTGTTTTAAATCAGCATCCGCAGTTCCTACCAGCAGAAGGATTATGTATCGATGTGGAAATGAGACGAAAGGTCATTGGGATTAGTAATCCCCAAGAGATCATTATATGCAGATCTTAATTAATTATCTACTTGTTCATTTAATTATCTATTTATTTAATTATAAGTAGAGCTTACTTCATTATTCTACATTTAATTACATAACCAAACCCAGTAGAGCTGAAAGAACACGGTGGGGCAGCGGGTAGAGCTGCCACCTCACAGCGCTAGAGACCCAGTTTCAATCCTGACCTCGAGTGCTGTCTGTGTGGAGTTTACACGTTTTCCCTGTGACCGCGTGTGTTTCCTTCGGGCTCCTCCCACACCCCAAAGACGTGCGGGTTTGTAGGTCAATGGGCCCTCTGTAAACTGCCCCGAGTGTGTAGAGATTGTACGATACGGTAGAACTTTAGATATCCCAGGAGGGAAATTGGTCTGCCAACAGTCATTAAAATGCAACAAGATACATGAAACATGACATTAAAGTGACGAGTGGAAAGTCCAGGATTGGGGATGTGCAAGGGCAGGGGGCGGGGGTGGGGGAGTCGGTCTACCCCATGACAGAAGGGGGGAGGAGTTGTACTGTTTGATAGCCACAGGGAAGAAGGATCTCCTGTGGTGTTCTGTGCTGTGCAAGATTGAGGAAGTGGGATAATGTTGAACTAGTGTGGACACCATGCATATTTCCATGCTGTATCTTCAAATCAATCAATTAATCGATCAATCAAAATAATTCAGAAATCTTGGAGTGAAATCCTTCACAACTGGGATTTGTTAGATTTACACTGCCTTTAATTTGTCTTGAGATACAGTGAAAAGCTCTTGTTGCGTGCTATCCAGTCAAAAATTTTTTTTTTCAATACAATCAAACCATCCACAGTGTAAAGATACAACATTTGGTGCAAAAGTATAACATTGAAATCCAATTGGTTTCCACTGAGGTAGATGGGAGCTCAGGTCCGTACTGTAGCTGGTGAGAGGCCCGTTCGGTTATCTGATAACAGCTGGGAAGGAGCGGTTCCTGAACCTGTAGCTCTCCCCTCGACTGTCAGTCTGAATAAAAGGTCCCGACCCGAAACGTCACCTATCCTTTTTCTCCCGAGATACTGCCTGACCCGCTGAGTTACTCCAGCACTTTGTGTCTATCTTCGGTATTTAGGAAGAGCTCTGATCAGGATATCTTACGCAGCAAAGGAGTCAATGGTGACTTTATTTTTTTGACATATGCATACAGTCATGGGCGGAAATCCTGGGGCGACGGGGGACTTTATCAGACGCTTTCTAAGGGCTGAATCAGCCCGTTCGCGGGGCCTTTCAGCGCCCGGCGCGGCTTAAAATCAAACTGCTGCATCGATGTTGAAGCCCCCGCCGGCCAATGAAAGGCCCCGTGAACGGGCCGATTCAAGCCCCACGATTCGGGGCGGACTAAGCTGCTGTTGCTGGAGTTCGGAGTCGGTCACCAACCAGGTCAGCTCCCGATGTTACCGTCCAAAGGGCCCACGGCCGAAGCCTCGCGCGTGTGTGTGTGTGTGCGCGCGCATGTGCACGCGCGGCCGCCAAGAAATTGTGACACCCCCCCCCCCCGCATGTTTTGATAGTGATTTCCGTGCCTGCGTGCAGTACTCCCTAAGGACTGAGTGCCTTTGAGCAATCTAACCATTTGACCTTTTTCCTGCAGGTTTTTCATGGAACAGAACAATCGGATATTTCAGATGTTGTTGGAGGTGTCGGCCTGTCAGGACAAGACTCTGACAGCTGACCATGTGAGGAGTATGGGACTGGACCCCCAGGGAGACCGCATCTTCCTGATGGACCTGCTGGAGGTGTACGGGATCGATGTGATGCTGGTTATTGATAATCCCTGCTGTCCCTGAACCAGGGGCTTCTGCACCGCACCATGAACTGGACCGGTCGGTCCAACATCAATGGATTGATGAGTAGTGTTTAAACAAAAAAACTAATAATATAGGAACCAAGTGCAATTGTACTGTGGCACACACTGCGATTTCTTTGGGCTGTGTCCAGGTCAGTTCACGAGTCACGTGCATTTTTCTCCCTTTCCTGTTGTCTATCAATTCAAAGACTGTGCAAGAATTAACCTGAGGGATAAATCAGGATGATTTCACAGGAAGAAACACTCATTGGAAGGATTTTTCAGATAGGATTTTTTACCTTCTGTTGATAAAAAGTTATTGTGATTCTGTTGTTTTTGTTGCCCATGTGTGACTGTTGTATGTAGCAGTGTGAATTGGCACATGCACACATGGACTTGCGCGCGCCTACACAAATGTCATTCCAGTGCACACAGAGTCCGTGTGCTTTCACTGGACTGCAGGGAGACGCCTTGGTGTATTGTTCAAGAAGGAACTGCAGATGCTGGAGAATCGAAGGTAGACAAAATTGCTGGAGAAACTCAGCGGGTGCGGCAGCGTCTATCCTTCGCTCCGAAGGAAACAGGCAACGTTTCGGGTCGAAACCCGGAAGGAAATAGGCAACGTTTCGGGCCGAAACCCTGAAGGAAATAGGCAACGTTTCAGGCCGAAACCCTGAAGGAAATAGACAACGTTTCGGGCCGAAACCCTGAAGGAAATAGGCAACGTTTCGGGCCGAAACCCTGAAGGAAATAGGCAACGTTTCGGGCCGAAACCCTGAAGGAAATAGGCAACGTTTCGGGCCGAAACCCTGAAGGAAATAGGCAACGTTTCGGGCCGAAACCCTAAAGGAATTAGGCAACGTTTCGGGCCGAAACCCTTGGAAGGAAATAGGCAAGGTTTCGGGCCGAAACCCGGAAGGGTTTCGGGCCGAAACGTTGCCTATTTCCTTCGCTCCATAGATGCTGCCGCACCCGCTGAGTTTCTCCAGCAATTTTGTCCGCCTTGATGTATTGTCTGTCCTTCTGCCAAGCTTAATGTCCGCCTTGTGAGAAGAGTTGAGTTAGATTTCACAAGGCCCTCTCTAAGCTGCACTGAGTGGCCACACTTTAGTGGCAATCACCCAGTCTTTTTTTTGAAGTGATGAGTTTGACCACTAATTAACAAAGTGCAATGTGATTATTAGGAATATAATTATTTATTTAAACTGCCAATTTGAACTATTGTACCTTCAAAGTTTCAAGTAGTTCCCTGCGTATGGCCTCTGATGTTGTCACTGTTACTTGACTTATAGATGATAACTTACTGATGTTACATGTCACTGGCGAATTTCACCGATTGCCACCTATCCAAGCATTAAAGAGTATCGTTAGTGAGATGATTTAAACCGTAGCATTTTGGAAGTAAGGAACAAAAGGTATTTGCTAAGATAGATTCTTCTCTTCTTCTTTCGTGTGGCGTGCACAGCCTAAAGATGTTGGACAGCTTGTTCTATTTGATCTTCCGTTTGTGCACGTCGAGTTGATTGCATTAGTCGAAGCAGGGCGGACCACGTGAAGGTTGCAATCTTCCACCCCAGATAGATTCTGACTACGTACCACTAAAGGGCCTGTCCCACTTACGCGATTTATTTTTTTTCGGCGACTTGCCGGCACCCGTCATAGTCGCAGCAGGTCGCCGAAAATTCTCAACATCAAGTCAAGTCAGGTTTATTCGTCACATACACATACGAGATGTGCAGTGAAATGAAAAGTGGCAATGCTCGCGGATTGTGCAAAAAAAACCCTACAAAACAGAATGGAACATATTCACATATTATATATTTGTGGGAGGAAAAAAGAAAAAAACAGCAATTTAAAAAAGACACCCCACCACAGTAGAATGGTACAGTAAAGTTAGTCCCTGGTGAGATAGGAGTTTACAGCCCTAATGGCCACATTGAAAATTCAGCGGCGACTAGAAAAAGGTACGACTCTTTGGGGATGACTACTCACCTGAAAAAGGTACGACTCTTTGGGCGACTACTCACCACCATACAGGTGTCACCATGCAGTCGCCCTGTATGGTCGTGAGTAGTCGCCCAAAGAGCCATACCTTTTTCTGGTCGCCGCTAGATTTTCAACACGTTGAAAACTTTCTGCCACCGGAAAAAAAATCGCGTAAATGGGACAGTCCCTTTAGGCTAGTTTTTCGGACAAATTGCTGGCTGATTGTTGGACAGACTTGGATTGTTTTCTCCGGAGCGTGGTAGGCTGAGGGGAGACCACTGCAAAGAAGCGTAAAGAATTAGGAGACGCATCGAAGATAAACAGAACCTTTTTCAACAGGGTGGCTGTGTTAAAGATTGGAGCGCATACCTTTCGGTTGAGAGAGGCAAGTTGTTTTTTTTACATTGGAATGCTGGAATGTGCTGTTTGCTATGGTGGAGGCAGAGATGATAGTGGTGTTTGGCACTTTTTGATGATAGCAAATGGTTATGGACCACACGCAGACAGGTGATCAGTTTAACGGCATCATATTCAGCACAGACTATGTGGGCCGAAGGGCCTGTTCCTGTGCTGTACTGTTCTATGTTCTATGATAAGCGCTCTAATGATAAACATATTAAAGTGAACAACTAGAGATTTGTGTCTAGATATTGATCACCTTTCAACCCGTCAATGTGAAACTCAGTGTAGCTTATGTGCAATAGACTTGCTAGTTATTTGTATCATTTAAGATCATTCCCAATATATTTGTCTGTTTCCATTCCCCTTAAGTTCTCAACATTAAATTGGCCTTCCTGATCTTATTTTAATTCTTTTTACACTGGTTGGTTTACTAAAGAGATTTGACACTCAGAGGGCGGTGGAGGCAGGTTCTCTGGATGCTTTCAAGAGAGAACTAGATAGGGCTCTTAAAAATAGCGGAGTCAGGGGATTATGGGGAGAAGGCAGGAACGGGGTACTGATTGGGGATGATCAGCGGGTGCAGCAGCATCTATGGAGCGAAGGAAATAGGCAACGTTTCGGGCCGAAACCCTGAAGGAAATAGGCAACGTTTCGGGCCGAAACCCGGAAGGGTTTCGGGCCGAAACCCAGAAGGGTTTCGGGCCGAAACGTTGCCTATTTCCTACGCTCCATAGATGCTGCCTCACCCGCTGAGTTTCTCCAGCACTTTTGTCTACCATTCATAGAATGGACACTGAACGATGATCCCCAGATACTAGGCTACAGTAGAGTGCATTATCTCTGCCTATTTTCTGCCCATTCAAGTTTGGGGATTGCACTTCAACCTTGCACATTGATACTTTTTAGTGATGTTTACACCTATCATTTTGTAAAATCTTCAGCTACTTGTCTAGTCTGATTAGCTGCTTTGGTTGTTTTTATTTTAGAAAAAACCTTTGGTGATGGGGTGTGTCAGCAGTAATGACAGCAGTAATAGTGAGGCATTAATTTTTTGTCCATGCCCGTACTATAACCTGAGCTAACGTTTCTTGATGGCGAAAATCAGCGATTAGGCAGCAGTTAAACGTTGAAGGTGTCGACGATGGAGGTAGAGGGTGAATCTAAATTAATCCTGAAAAGTGCAACAATTTACAGCGCGCGTTGCCTGCGTTACAAGAAGTGCAGTTGTTGCATGCAGCTGCATGGAAGAATTCCAAAACTCTACTTGCAAAGTACATCCAACTTCCCAACCTGTAACCCGACCTTCTGTTCCCTGTCAGACTCGCCTCAAATTTTGGAAGAATTGGTCCACGTTATATAGGAAGTTTACAGAACACAGTTGAGTCATTTAGGCATGAGGTTTATTTGTAGCATTCTACTTTGTATTTCAAGTCTTTTCATTGTAGTTCCCCCCCCCTCTTGTTTGTCCATGGATGTAGATGGGCTTTTTGTATCTTCTCGTTGTAGCACACTTTTTGTTTCTCTCTGGGTGTAGATGTACTTTTTACACACTTGTAGATGTGTTTCCGCTTGCATGCATCAATGAGTATGTGCATCTGTGGATGGGTTTCAGACACTGCCTGAGAGATGGGTAAAGCCATCTACTTCTATGGACGATATTGTAATTGCCCTGTCAGCCATGATCACATAGAATGGCTCGAAGGGCCGAATGGCCTACTCCTGCACCTATTGTCAATTGTCTATAGACATGTTGTGCAATATGTAGGCACCGATATCTTTGATAAAACATTCCGAAAACTATGTAATACTAAAAGGTATAATTGAGTATTTTAAGTTGTATTGTGTTATTTTATAAATCCAAGAAGCTGAGGTTAGTAAATACTTCTGTACTTTTGTCCGGCACTAATCAATCCAGAAACCAGGAGCTGCAGATGCTGGTTTACCGAGGAAAGGCACAAAGTGCTGGAGTAACTCAGCGGGTCAGGCAGCCTTCCTGGAGAACGTGGATAGGTGCAGTTTCGGGTAGGAACCCTACTTGAGACTGATTGCAGGGAGTTCAGCGTTGGAGCAGAGAGGCATTCGGGATGGATGCAGCACACAGCTGTTGCTTTTTACTAAGTTTTCTTTCTTTACAGTAGAAGCTGTGAATCTTAATGCGTTGGGGAAAGGATAAATAGGATTGTGCAAGATAATGAGTAGATTTATGATGGCAGAATTTAATTTGTCATTTGTGTTATCAATAATGTCATGAAAATGTGGTATTTAAAATAATCACCAATAACCTGGGAAAATGACTGGCCTTTGATTTCAACGCTTGCCTCCACTCTTTATGTGCAGTTGTTACAGTTTCAGAACAAGATGTGACAATCTGCTCACGTACGAAAACATTAATTATTTAAGGTGCACCAGTATTAGTTTACGTCAAGAGTGATCAAACTGCAAATAGAATTTGGTAGCCAGGAGCAAAGTCTATATTGCCCGTCCCCTGCCGAGATCGTGGTGGCAATTAGGACTCTTGATCTGACTGTGTTATGTAATTGTATGTGCTGGTTTGACGACATTTGGTTAATCTGCTTAAAACACTGGATATGTAAGCTCCTGTCATTAATAACAGTGGATAGCAATACTGCAGGCGCTGGAAACCCGAGATAAAAACGCCCTGCCGGAAACAAACGGGTCGGTCAGTAGCTGCCGAGAGAGAAAACTTGTCAAGTCCCTGACATTTCAAACGAGCCTGGTTCAGATCCGATGAGTATTTCGAGCATTTCCTGCCTTCAGTGAATAACTGTTGCAGAGAACTGTGGCAATGTCACATAGAGAGCACACTGTGATGCCGCTGTGGGGGGTAGGAGAAGCTGGATGTAAAACAAACACTGCTGTCAAGGGTATTAAAAATGGACTTGACTTTTTAAAATTAAAAAGTATACGTGAAGGAATGTAAATTTCTCACTGTCTCATGTTAATTTTGTACTCTGTAAATCGGAATAGATGTGCCTAATATATTTTCTAATTAAAAGCTATCTGTAGTAAACCTTGTTTGTCGGTGGTGGTCCATTCTTGACGTATCGGTATTTCTGTCTAAACCGGACGATACACTTGTAAAAGAGCCGGTAGTTTGAAGTGGGCCTGTTACAGCATGCTGCGAATGTATGGCTCCATATTAAAAGATGATGCAGCTCCTGTCAACTGAATACTTGTCCGTGTTTAATACACACAGACGCTGGTGCAGATCGGGAATCATAGGCCCACACAGCACGGAAACTGGATCTTTTTTCTCTGAAGAAGGGTCTCGACCTCAAGCGTCACCTATTCCTTTTCTTCAGAAATGCTGTGACCCACTCAGTGACTCCAGCCTTTTGTGTCTATCTTTAGCTCAACCTGTCCATGTCAACCAAGGTACCCCATCTATGCGAGTCCCGTTGGCCGACATTTGGCCCGTATAACACTAGATCTTTCCTGTCCTTGTCCTGGCCTTCTGTATGCTATTAGAGTACCTGCCTCAACTACCTCCTCTGGCAGCTTGTTCCATACACCCACCACACTCTGGGGGAAGAAGTTACCTCTCGGGTTCCTATTACATCTTTCCCCTCTCACCTTCAACCTATGTCCCCTGGTTTTTGTGGAAACAAAAAACTGCAGATGCTGATTTACACCAAAGATAGACACAAAGTGCTTGAGCCACATCTCTGAAACCCCACGCAGGTCACGGGGAGAATGTATAAACTCCGTACAGACAGCACCTGTAGTCGGGATCGAACCCAGGTCTCCAGCGCTGTAAGGCAGCAACTCTACCGCTGTGCTACCCATTGTTCCCATTATCAGTGCAGTTTCATCCTTTCAGGGACATTCGAACCAGACCCTCCTTGCAACTTTACAAACCTCTTTTGTCTCCTTTTCAGTTCTGATGAAGACTCTCTGACTTTCTTGCTCTTCCCTCAGAAGCCCATCCTCCACCATGACTCCATCTACACTTCATGCTGTCCCGGGAAAGCAGCCGACATAATCAAAGACTTGTCCCACCCCGGTCATTCCTTCTCCCCACTCCCATCTGTCAGATGGTCTGACAGAAGCTTGAAAGTGTGCACCACCAGACTCAGGAACAGCTTCTTCCCCTCTGTTATCAGGCTTCTGAACGGTCCTTCCATAAGCTAGGGTACTGTCTGATTCATCTCTACCCCATTGTGGACATTGGACTTTGTCTGTGGAACTGATGTACCATAATGCTGAGGACAATATTCTGCTCTCTGTACATTCCCCATTGCTCTTTCGTTTGGACTTGAGTTTGATTGCATTTATGTATAGTATCTGATCACACATCATCTGCAAACTAGGATGAATCACCCATGGTCAGTCATGACCGAGGGAAGCCTACTATCTGACCTGACTAGATAGCATTGGGCAATGGTAGAGTTGCTTCCTTACAGCGCCAGAGATCCGGGTTCAATCATGACTACGGGTGCTGTTTGTACGTTCTCCCTGTGATCACGTGGGTTTTCTCCGGGTGCTCCGGTTTCCTCCCACTCCACAGGTTAGTTGGCATCGGTAAGTTGGAAAACTGTCCCTTGTGTGTGTGGGTTAGTGTATGGGGATCGCTGGTCGGCGCCGACTTGGTGGGCTGAAGAGCCAGTTTCCGCGCTAAGACAAAAGCTCTTGCTTTACCTCGGTACACATGACAATAATCAACCTCTACCTTACCTGCTGGGAACTCTGCGCATTATCTGTTGAAATATTCGCTACATGTGCCTTCAGTCTCACACGGACAGCAGTGAACTCCCAACAAGTCAAGACCAGCAACAAATTCTTCCTTTTATTTCACAGCAAGTGTGCATACATTGACCACAGTTACAATCAGATTTATTTAACCTATACAGTACATCTTTTGCGTAATAATAATACAAAATAATGAACACAGTGTTTCCCCGCATCATCTTACTTGACTTCACCAAATTATTCTGTGGCACCAATCATTTCTGGATGTGATTGCTCAGTCGTAGAATCATACAACATGGAAGGACAACGTGGTCAGGCAGCATCTCTGAAGGACATGGACATGTTCTCCATTGATGCTGCCTGAAGGAGGCCATTCGGCCCATTGTGACCAGCCTGTAAAACTATCCACTTCATTCACTCCTTTCACTTTAACCCAATTGATTTCCTTAACAATAAATCCAATTTCTCACGCTTCGTAACATTTGTTCTAAAATGTCCCATTGCTGTTGATTCTTGGTCACAGTCCAAAAAGGTCGGAGCTTCCGAGAGGTAACGAGTTCAAGGTTTGCAACAAAACAACTGGGACAAGATGCCGAACTATTTACAATTTGAGGACAATATCACCAAAGGTGTTTCAATCACCTACCTGGCTTGCCTTTAATATTACTCACGCAATGATACGCAGCTCATCCAAGAAGTACACAGAGTGTTGGAGGAACTCCATGGGTCAGGCAGCATCTCTGGAGGACATGGACATGGACATGTTCACCACTGATGCTGCCTGACCCACTGAGTTACTCCAGCACTTTTGTTTGGCAAACCAGCATCTGTAGTCCCTTGTTTCTACATCAAAAAAAAACGTTTTTTTTTTTTTACAAATAATTTGTAGAAAGTCTTAAAATGTTGATACTTATTCAGTACTGAAAGAAATTGGTTACTGGACTGTCAGAAAATTAACTACAACAATACAAATTATTTTGCAGTTGACTTTATTATTTACTGATAGGAAGAGTAACTGTAATGACTACAGACTGTAATAGGAGCATTGTGAAGCAAATCAATAGGGTTAGTGAAGCTCGGAGCATCTTGGCTTCAAAAGAGTTTGTAGGCGCACATGAAGGGGAGGTCGTCTGAACAGGTCCTGTCGTCCCATATACCTCCATTGCCTGAAAGGACAATAACTAAAAATAAATCCTGTCGCAAACATGACCCGAGTCTCCGTCATTTACGTAAATAGTGTTTTCCGATCTCCTGTTTACATATGCAGATATGCATAAATATCTGTCTGAAGAAGGGTTTCGATCCAAAACGCCACAGATTATTTTAAACTAAAGATGCTGCTTGACATTACACCTAGAAGAGATAAGACTCCTCCTGGCAGGTAAACCAGATCACTTCCACCTGACGTGGTCTGCATTTATAGAATTATTACAAATATAGGGTGCAAAGGTACCTTAAAAAAAATTGAGGTCAGGTAATGGGGGATGATAGTTGAAGAGTTGGTATGTCCCATTTGCGTAATGCTCATAAAAAATATTTGTTTCTCTCTTTTTCCTCTTTCTCTCTCTCCTTCTTTTCTAGGGTCTATTTCTTAACTCTTTTTCTTTTGTTTTTAATTTTGTTCTTATAGGGTCTTCGTCCTTTTTTGTTGTCACATTTTCTACACTCACTTTTTCCTTCACTTTCTTCTTTCTTTCAATCTTATCCTTTCCTTTTACTAGTGTAAAAAACAAATGGAGTACATTAATTGTAAGAAGATATAAGTGACGAGTACTAATGTATGTGGTTGTAATGTAATGTAATTCTAATAAATAATTTTTTTTTTTTTTAAAGATGCTGCTTGACCCGCTGAGTTACTCCAGCATTTTGTGTCTGCCTACTGCATGAATACTGAACTGGACAAAAAGGACACAAGAGTGCTGGAGTAACTCAGCGGGTCAGGCAGCATCTGTGGAGAACATGGATAGGTGACGTTTCACAGAGTGCTGGAGTAACTCAGCGGGTCAGGCAGCATCTGTGGAGAACATGGATAGGTGACGTTTCACAGAGTGCTGGAGTAACTCAGCGGGTCAGGCAGCATCTGTGGAGAACATGGATAGGTGACGTTTCACAGAGTGCTGGAGTAACTCAGCGGGTCAGGCAGCATCTGTGGAGAACATGGATAGGTGACGTTTCACAGAGTGCTGGAGTAACTCAGCGGGTCAGGCAGCATCTGTGGAGAACATGGATAGGTGACGTTTCACACAGTGCTGGAGTAACTCAGTGGGTCAGGCAGCATCTGTGGAGAACATGGATAGGTGACGTTTCACAGAGTGCTGGAGTAACTCAGCGGGTCAGGCAGCATCTGTGGAGAACATGGATAGATGACGTTTCACAGAGTGCTGGAGTAACTCAGCGGGTCAGGCAGCATCTGTGGAGCGAAGGAAATGGGCAACCTTTCGGGCCGAAACCCTGAAGGAAATAGGCAACGTTTCGGGCCGAAACCCGGAAGGGTTTCGGGCCGAAACGTTGCCTATTTCCTTCGCTCCATAGATGCTGCCGGAACATGGATAGGTGACGTTTCACAGAGTGCTGGAGTAACTCAGCGGGTCAGGCAGCATCTGTGGAGAACATGGATAGGTGACGTTTCGCAGAGTGCTGGAGTAACTCAGCGGGTCAGGCAGCATCTGTGGAGAACATGGATAGGTGACGTTTCACAGAGTGCTGGAGTAACTCAGCGGGTCAGGCAGCATCTGTGGAGAACATGGATAGGTGACATTTCAGGTCTGGGACTTCTCAGACTGCTAGCAGAGGGGGAGAAGAAAGTTGGAAAAGGGGAGAGGCAGAACATGTAAATGTAAAATGGTGTGACTATAAATTGTCCCTAGTGCGTGGCAGGTAATAAGCCGACACAGGCCAGGAGGTGAATCGGGAACCTGAGGACGTAGGTTTAAGGTGAAGGGGAAAATACTTAATAGGAATCTGATGGGTAACTTTTTCCACGCAAAAAGTGGTGGGTGAATGGAACAAGCTGCCAGAGGAGGTAGTTGAGGCTGGGACTATCCCAACGTTTAAGAAACAATTAGACAGGTACATGGATAGGACAGGTTTGGAGGGATATGGACCAAATGCTGGCAGTAGGGTCCAGTGTAGCCGGGACATGTTAGTCGGAGTGGGCAAGTTGGACCGAAGGGCCTGTTTCCACGCTGAATTGATAGTTTCCAACTCAGTAATTCCAGCACTACATTGTGCGGAGTTACTGGAGTTATACACTATTAATTTAGCCATTAATTTAGGGTGGCACGGTGGCGCAGCGATAGTTGCTGCCTTACAGCGCCAGAGACCCGGGTTCCATCCCAACTACGGGTGCTGTCTGTGCGGAGTTTGCATGTTCTCTGTGTGACCTGCGTGGGTTTTCTCCGAGATCTTCCGTTTCCTCCCACACTCCATATACGTGCAGGTTTGTCGGCTAATTGACTTGGTATACATGTAAATTGGCCCTAGTGTGTGTAGGGCAGTGTTAATGTGCGGGGAATCGCTGGTCGGTGCGGACTCGGTGGGCTGAGGGGCATCTTTCCACGCTGTATCTCCAAAACTAAACTAAACCAACCAACAATAAAAGACACAGCAGGATTCACAACTCCTACTGTTGCGCCGGGAAAATCCTCATCCCTTAAGTTCCCAGAATCCAAAGCTCTGTGGTGCCCAGCTCTGCTGAGAACTCATCTCTAAAGGTTATCGGACCTTTTGTTTCAGAACCTTTTACCCAGGATGGAAATATCAATATGTAGAGGGCAGGGCTTTAAGGTGAGAGGGGCAAAGTTTAAAGGAGATGTGCGGGGCAGGTTTTTTTAAAACACAGTTGGTGCCTGGAACGCACTGTCAGGGGTGGTGGTGGAGGCAGATACGATAGTGGTGTTTAAGAGACTTTTGGATAGGCACATGGATATGGATCACGTGCAGGCAGAGGAGAGTTGTCTGGCATCATGTTCAGCACGGACATTGTGGGCCGAAGGGCCTGTTCCTGTGCTGTACTGTTCTATCTTCTATTAAATCAGTTAGCGTCTTCAAGTTTCTGAGGTGTACTTGCATGTACGTACACACACACCTTGACACAATTAACAATTGTAATGTACCTTCCGAATTAATGTTCACACAGTTTTCTCTCTCGTCTTTATCCTCAAGATGATCATGGTTCCACTTTGTGAAATCAGTTGCCGATCCATCGGTCCACAGATAAACTCCCTCCTATGTGGAAATAAAAAAAGGTAATTAATGATATCAATTCCCATCACAATACCATCTGTTTGGAATATGAAACTGGATGTCACTAACAGCAAAACAAGGCAGAGAGTGCTGGAGTAACTCAGCGGGTCAGGCAGCATCTGTGGAGAACATGGATAGGTGACGTTTCACAGAGTGCTGGAGTAACTCAGCGGGTCAGGCAGCATCTGTGGAGCGAAGGAAATGGGCAACCTTTTGGGCCGAAACCCTGAAGGAAATAGGCAACGTTACCTATTTCCTTTGCTCCATAGATGCTGCCGCACCCGCTGAGTTTCTCCAGCATTTTGGTCTACCTTATCATTTATAGTGTGGTTCCGTATAGCTTACAAAGCACAGAAGTACACTGTGCTAGAGTAACTCAGCGGGTCAGGCAGCATCTGTGGAGAACATGGATAGGTGACGTTTCACAGAGTGCTGGAGTAACTCAACGGGTCAGGCAGCATCTGTGGAGAACATGGATAGGTGACGTTTCACAGAGTGCTGGAGTAACTCAGCGGGTCAGGCAGCATCTGTGGAGAACATGGATAGGTGACGTTTCACAGAGTGCTGGAGTAACTCAGCGGGTCAGGCAGCATCTGTGGAGAACGTGGATAGGTGAGACCTGAGGGGATCTTCCACGAGACTGGCTTGCGGAAACGTCCGCATGCGACGGCAGGAGTGCATTGCTTGCAACGGCAGGAGTGCACTGCAACTCGTGAATAAAGCAGCAAACTGAAAGAATTGCTTACGCAAGTGTGCGATGTGAGATTACGCAGGTTGCCGATTGCATAAGGCAGGGAGTGCCTGCATTTACAAACCACCATGGCTACAATGATACAAGAACGCTCACCTTGTGACAGTCACTGAGACCGATCCATGTGCTGGCCAGTGCTGCATTGTTGTGCTTGATCACGTTCTGGATGAACTGATTGTGTTCCTCCCAGTGTATGGAGGCCAGGTGACCCCCTGGAGCATACGTTTGGCAAGAGGTCTAAAAATTAAAAGAAAATACTTTCAAGGCATTACCCCCTGTACGTTGTGTTCAGTCCCTTCACCCATTCCTGATCTACTGTGTCCGCTGATCCCCCTGTTGCCTCCTGTACATCGACGACCTCATTTGGACTACGCAGTTGCAGCATGGGACCCATACACAAATAAAAACATTTCTTCCATCGAACGTGTCCAAAGACAGGCAGCTCGATTTGTTACTAACACCTATGAGTGAGAAGCGAGTGTTACCAAACTTCTGAATTCTCTGGGGTGGAACCCTCTCCAAGACAGACGTGAAGCTCACCGTTTGACCTGTTTTTACAAAATGTTAAATAGTCAGCTCGACATAGATTACAAGACCTACACCAAACCCAAACCAATTAGGAGCAGACGAGGACATTCGATCCAATTTGAGATTCCAGCTACCAAGACAGATGTGTACAGCAATTCATTCTTCCCCCGCACAATTACAGCATGGAATAATCTTCACCCTACCATAGTTACCCAACCAGATGCAACTAAATTTAAGGTAGCTCTTTCTTCCCAAAAACCCTTTCTGGCTTAAGTCCTCCCTCCACCACCTCCAGTTTAAATTCCATTTGGAATATTTTGGAGGACCAAGAAACCAAGAACCAAGACGAGACCAAGCGTAGACTCGGCGACCGATTCACCCATCACTTGCGCTGGGTCCGCTAAGGTCTGCTGGATCTCCCGGTCACTAATCCTACCCTGTCCCACGGTACGAGTTCATTCCAAGAGCTCTCCCGAGTTTGCCCTGATTCGAACTCGGAGATTAACGGTAATGGCCACTCGTCGGTACTCGGGGCTCTCGTGGACATTTTTAAACATGTTGAAAAATCTTCACCAGTCTTCCCGTGCTTACCTGCGGTTAGCGAGTCTTCCCGAGTACCTGCCGTTAGCGCTAAGAGACGTCCCCGAGCTCCGACGTACCCGCTACGTTCATTCTCCGTGCTTACCACCAGTTTGATTTTTTTTTTAAACTCGGGAGAGAACTTGGAATGAACTCGTACCGTGGGACAGGGCTTTAACTCCCCTTCCCATTCCCACGCTGACCTTTCTGTCCTGGGCCTCCTCCAATGCCAGAGTGAGGGCCACACACAAACTGGAGGAACAGCACCACATATTGTCCTTGGGGGGGGTGGGGGGAGGTGGTTCCACGAGGTCAATGGTGGGGAGATTTGTGACCGAGGCAGTGTGGAGTATAGATTGGGGTCAATGTTGCCGTAACGGGGCACTCAGGAACAGGACTGAGATCCAGCAAGCTGACATGGCCGCTCACCAAGGCGAGGATGGCTTTCAGAGCCAATGCAGTTCCCCCAGGGCCAATTGTTGAATGCAGACAATAATAGAGAGGTAAACATATTTCCAACTTTGAGGTAGACATATACAGGTAGACTTTTTTCCAGCATCTGCAGTTCTTTGTTAAACAATATAGAGGTAGAGTCCTCCCCCTCACTCCATCGGCCTGAAGCATCATCCCAAAACATGCCCCTCACCATCCCACCATTGCCAATCCCCCAACATGCTCCTGCCCTCCTTAACACCGTCACTAACCCAAGATGTCCCCCATCCATCGTCCCCATAGCAGAAGTGTCCACGTGGCGGGGCTGGAAACTGGAAGTATCCTGAGCTAATTCTGCTACCACCATCATCTATTGCGACAAGTGATGGCTCCCACTGATTGTCGCCGAAGCTTGCGTCCTTGTTCAGGACGGACGATGACAGCGAGGACAACATTTGTTACAAGATGGACACGAAAAGAAGAAAGCCCATCCATTGCCTCTACAGATGCGGTCTGACGCGCTGGGTTTGGAGAGAGACAGCAGCCCACCCAGTCCAGGCCGACCATTGATCACCCATTCACACTAGTTCTATGTTGTCCCACTTTCTCACCCACTCCCTACACACTAGGGGGCAGTTTACAGAGGGGCCAATTAACCCACAAACCCGAACAACTTTGGGATGTGGAAGACAATAGACAATAGGTGCAGGAGTAGGCCATTCGGCCCTTCGAGCCAGCACCGCCATTCAATGTGATCATGGCTGATCATCCCCAATCAGTACCCCCCGTTCCTGCCTTCTCCCCATATACTCTGACTCCGCTACCTTTAAGAGCCCTATCTAGCTCTCTCTTGATGAAAGTATCCAGAGAACCTGCCTCCGCCGCCCTCGGAGGCAGAGAACTCCACAGACTCACCACTCCCTGTGTGAAAAAAGGAAACCCACGTGGTCACAGAGAGAACGTGCAAACTCCACACAGACAGCACCCGTGGTCAGTATCGAACCCGGCACTCTGGAGCTGTGAGGCAGCGGTTCTACCCACCGCTCCAGCACTTTGGGCTTCTGCATGGATGATATTGTGTTGCTGTTAAAGGTGCTTTAAGGATGCAGGGTGTGCTAGAATCTTACCTCTGCTTGGATCCAGTTCATCTTATTATGGTAGAAGTTGTAGCAAGTGGACAGGTCACCATTATAGACCCAGCCCAGTAGACAGGTTGACGTCGGGCTACGGGCTACCATCTCGTCAGGCGAAGGTTTCTTCTGCGCCTCGTTCTCCGAAGAATTTTCCTGTTCCAGTTCGTCCTCCGCGGAGGAGTCGAGCTCTTTCTCCTCGTCCTCCTGGGAAGAGTAGGCTTCCATCTCCGTCCCGTTGTCGGACGAGTGGGATAACTCCACCTCCGACTCGTGCTCGGAGGAGGGGTAGGGCTCCACCTCGGGCGAGGGGTAGGTGGTCTTCTTGTGGTTGCTGGGGTTGAAGGCAGCCAGGGAGAAGGGGAAGGGGTAGGGGAAGGGGCCGGGGTTGAGATCCGGCGAGAGGAGGTTGCTGGCCATCGGGTGGTTCTGGGGGGAGCTCAGAAAGAAGGGGTGGGCAAAGTCTCCAGTGAAGGCCGGCTTGCTCTGGGGGTAGAATGGGTGGGGACGGTGGTAGGACAGCTCGGGGTTGCTGTCGGGAGGGGCGCGGTAGGTGTACGATGCCACTGGCTTGTGGGCTTCGGGGGGGGAGATGGGGTGGGCGTACGGTTTCACCGCGTTGTATTTCTCATTCACCGGGAACGGTCTTGAATGAAACTTCACCTGAGCCCTATTGTCAGGTAAATGAGGACGGAAAATCGGCACTTGCTTCTCGTTGAACCGATGTGCCACATTATTGATGCTGACTGTTGCTGATAGATAGGATAAGACAAACAAATGGAGAATATAACAATCAGTGAGGGCTCCAAAAGTATTTTATTTCTAACAGGCAACATCTTTGCATTTAATTAATTTCAACCTAGTGTTGACTGATTGAAATGATCGATTGGTTCCTATTGCATGAGACAACCAAACACTCCTGACCCTCCTTCGATTCATTGATTGAGAGATACAGCACGGAAACAGGCCCTTCGGCCCACCGAGTCCATGCCGACCATCGATCACCCGCTCACACTAGTTCTACGTTATCCCACCTTCTCATCCACTCCCTGCACACTAGGGGGCAAGTTACAGAGGGATCATTAACCCACAAACCTGCACGTCTTTGGGATGTGGGAGGAAACCGGAGCACCCGGAGGAAACCCACGCGGTCACAGGGAGAACATGCAAACTCCACCCAGACAACACCCGTGGCCAGGATCGAACCCAGGGCTCTGGCGCTGTGAGGCAGCGGCTCGACCAGCTACACCACTATGTTGCCCAATTAATGTTTCATTTAGTGCTCCTTTTAAAAATGCCTCAAAGGTAATGTAAGATTATATGGTTTAAATTGTAAGCCCCAAAAAATTATGTTAAAACTAACAATATATGCCATTTATACACCCTGATCAAACTAGCATGAATCTGTATAATGCACCAAGATAGACACAAAATGCTGGAGTAACTCAGCGGGACAGGCAGCATCTCTGGAGAGAAGGAATGGGTGACCCTTCTTCAGACCGACTGACGTCAGTGGGGGGGGAGGGAGATACATAGATAAGGAAGTTTAAGGTGTGAAAACAAGGCAAAGAGAATGGAGATCTAGGAAAACGTACCATAAATGAGTTTAAATTCCTGTTCCACGTTCTATAACTTGGACTATCAGAACAGCGCACATGACTAACCTGCGGCATCAAAGGACAGCAGTGCTGTGATCAACAGGATCATCCTCTGCGGAGGAGTCGAGTCGGGGGACAATGCTTCTTCTCTCGGCTGAAATGTAAAAAAAAAAAAATATTTAAATGCCAAAGTAGTTTTAATGTATTGAAACAGAATCAGGAACGGTCCACTTTCATTCTGGTCCTCGATTCAATGTGATCATTATCAGCATGCCAATTATATATGTGACAATAACCACATACAATTGGTTAGATCAGCCTTGACGACAGAGTCTCTGTCAACCAATAAGTCAATGGCAGCTTCTGGCGGTGAGGACAAACACTGTGTGATTCCTCCATCCAGCAGCACCAGTCAATTAGTCCTTATTGTGCGCGACGGGCTTAACAGATGGGACTCCGGTGAATGGTCGGCTCAGGGAAACTTCAGGTGCAATAAATCAGTTCATGTCCATCTTCTGATTCAGATCATAAGTAACTCATTCGATACTTTGGAAGGAAAGTACACACACATGCACGCACCTAAATCGGAACCGCAGAACAAAGTGTTTTGTTCACACCGATCACACCATTGAAAGCACATGCTGGAACAATTAGCATTGATGGCTCTACCTCGCCTGATCTTCTGGCTTCTCTCGGTTGCTACATTGCCCATTAAAATTCTTTTGACTGCAGCAGAATCTCAGGTCAACCGACATAAGGTCACCACAGGATGTAAACTCACTGCTTTGGGACCCAGGTGCACATTGCATCTGTCACTGAGGGAGGCACTGAAGTGATATTATTCCCTCTCAAACACATTTCCTTCTCTTTTTGTGTAGAATCTTAAAGGGCATTGAACAGCGCAGGAACAGGTCGAAGATGGACAAAAAATGCTGGAGTGACTCAGCGGGTCAGGCAGCATCTCTGGAGAAAAGAAATAGGTGACGTTTCGGGTCGAGACCCTTCTTCAAAAACAGGCCCTAGGGCCCACAATGTC
>CM075979.1:88907333-88931758 GCA_038087875.1 Malacoraja senta | reverse complement strand
CGCTGTGATTCTGCCACTGGCCGTGTGCGCGATTTTGGCGCCTTTAAGGGGGGGCGGGGTTAAAACGCGGGTTTCTCCTCCTTGTCCTGGTTAATATTTTGTTGGAGTACAAGCGTTGGCTGACAAATCGTTCCTAGCAGCGTTTTATGTATTTTTTATTTTTTATTAAATCATCAATGTCAGCGCTAGAGTAATTTTAAAATCAGCTCCTGAAGCGTCAACGCCGATAACGGGGACGGATTTCACACACGGGACAGGTAAACGAAAGTGGTTTCTTTAAATGTATAAAAGTGCTTCTTAAGAAGCCTTTAATTCACATTTTTTCATGCGACACGGTGATTTTATTCCCCGAATTAACGGCAGTATTTTTCATGCCAATACGGGGTTAAATTCACCGCAAATGAACGTTCCAAAAGATCGCGTTCCAGAAATTCTCACTCACAAGATGAATTAAATCCCCATTAATTTACAGGTATTAAACATTCAATTCCTTCCATTTGGCCTGTAAATTCATGAAAATTAGATTTTAAAATTATGTTATATTGTGAATTATTGTGTGAATGTTATTTGGACACTTAGGCTATTTAAAAATGTTAATCTATTCTTAAGAAATTGATAGATGTTTAGATCTAGTAATTGAATTTTGTAATTAGCTACAATTAGGTAACTAACTAATTATATGCTTTACTTTCATGTCTTCGAAGTAAGATTGTTTCATATTTGTTTCAGATTGCTTCAATATATAATAACTGAAAATTTCTTTCAGTTATCATAGTTTTTAAGAAAGTTATGGGCTTTTAACTGTCCTCGATCACAGCTTTTGTGTTAAGTTAATGGAAAAGCAATAGGGAACTAGATGCTAATTTCTGAGTATGATAATGGCCATAACTTTTTTAATACTGAAGATATGAAAGTGAATTAAGTGAATTAAACTTCTTTTTATGCTTTATCTGATGGGATAAATTGCAGACTTTATTTTTTAAATCTCAAAATTTTGTAACATTGCTACATTCTAGTTTGTGCCTCCACCTGCTCTCTATCAAATCTAATATCGAACTCTGTATTATTTTCTACATCCGCAAATGGGTATGCATTGCGCAGGCCTTGGTCTCGGTACAGATATCACTGTTGCTACATCTATCTTGCTATTTGGAGACCCTTGGACCATCTTTAATCGGAATTTACTGGATGTTACCTTGCACTAAACGTTATTTCCTTTATCCTGTATCTGCACACTGTGGACGACTCGACTGTAATCCTGTATTGTCATTCCGCTGACTGGATAGCAGGCAACAAAAAGCTTTTCACTGTAGCTCGGTGCACGTGACAATAAACTAAACTAATGTTTGCTGTTTATATGAACGATGTAGATGAGAATGAACAAGGCTTGGTTAGTGAGTTTGCAGATGACACTAAAGTTGGTGGTATCGTCGACAGTGAGTTTAGTAACATACATTACAGCAAGATCCAGTAACACAGAGGCTTTGACTGTATATAGACATATATTTGCGCATTGAACAGAGGGATATGGATTACATGCGGCAGAGGGGATTTGCCTATATTTGTCTGTGGTTTATATCAACTATTTGGATACACAATTTGGATCAGCAAATGCACAACGATTTGGATCAACGTGCACTAGGAACGATTAGACAACGTGTCGATACAAAGAACTGCAGATGCTGGTTACACCAAAGATAGACACAAAGTGCTGGAGTAACTCAGCGAGACGGGCAGCATCTCTGGAGAAAAGGAATGGGTGACGTTTTGGGTTGGGACCCTTCTTCAGACTTTGTCTGCAGAGATGCTGCCTGACCCGCTGAGTTGCTCCAGCACTCTGTGAAACGTCACCTATCCATGTTCTCCACAGATGCTGCCTGACCCGCTGAGTTACTCCAGCACTCTGTGAAACGTCACCTATCCACGTTCTCCACAGATGCTGCCTGACCCGCTGAGTTACTCTGGCACAGTTGTACTTCTGTGCTTTGTAAGCTATACGGAACCACACTATAAATGATAAGGTAGACCAAAATGCTGGAGAAACTCAGCGGGTGCGGCAGCATCTATGGAGCGAAGGAAATAGGCAACGTTTCGGCCCGAAACCCTTCCGGGTTTCGGCCCGAAACGTTGCCTATTTCCTTCAGGGTTTCGGCCCGAAAGGTTGCCCATTTCCTTCGCTCCACAGATGCTGCCTGACCCGCTGAGTTACTCCAGCACTCTGTGAAACGTCACCTATCCATGTTCTCCACAGATGCTGCCTGACCCGCTGAGTTACTCCAGCACTCTGTGAAACGTCACCTATCCATGTTCTCCACAGATGCTGCAGACCCGCTGAGTTACTCCAGCACTCTGTGAAACGTCACCTATCCATGTTCTCCACAGATGCTGCCTGACCCGCTGAGTTACTCCAGCACTCTGTGTCTGTCTGTGATTAGACTAGGGGTAGCGGGAAGCTGCTGTGAGAGGCTGCAGCTGACTTCACAAACTGGGCCAGGTGATTGTCCACCGATGTGCCAAGCAGGTTACGGACCTACACAGACCATCGATTTCCCAATGGTCTTGGCACTGGCGAGGCAGCGTTTACACAACCACACAGGTGCAAGGAGCAGTCAACTGCGCTCAAGAGTCAAGGGTGAAGAGTGTTTAATTGTCCAATGTACTGAAAACGGAGCAATGAACCTCTTGACTCATTCATGTCGCAGATGAGAGAACTGGAAGAACTTTAACCCCTCAGACCACTTGCTCTTCTGCCTACTTCACATCAAGCAATTGTTACTGCTCCGTCTCTGAACTCTCTCCAATGCTGATCCCATTAAAAGAGGATGACAAAATGCTGGAGAAACTCAGCATCTGGGTGAGGCAGCATCTACGGAGCGAAGGAATGGGTGACGTTTCGGGTCGAGACCCTTCTTCAGACTGATGTGGGGGTGGGGGGAGGGGGGGCGGGAAGAAGAAAGGAAGAGGCGGAGGCAGTGGGCTGTGGGAGAGCTGGGAAGGATGAGGGTGAGAAAGTTGACAGGCCGACCATAAAAACTCCAGATAAGACAATAGACAATAGGTGCAGGAGTAGGCCATTCGGCCCTTCGAGCCAGCACCGCCATTCCATGTGATCATGGCTGATCATCCCCAATCAGTACCCCGTTCCTGCCTTCTCCCCATATCCCCTGACTCCGCTATCTTTAAGAGCCCTATCTAGCTCCCTCTTGAAAGTATCCAGAGAACCAGCCTCCACCGCCCTCTGAGGCAGAGAATTCCACAGACTCGCCACTCTCTGTGTGAAAAAGTGTTTCCTCATTTCCGTTCTAAATGGCTTACCCTTTATTTTTAAACAGTGGCCCCTGGTTCTGGACTCCCCCAACATCGGGAACATGTTTCCTGCCTCTAGCGTGTCCAAACCTTTAATAATCTTATATGTTTCAATAAGATCGTTTCTCATCCTTCTAAACTCCAGAGTGTACAAGCCCAGCCGCTCCATTCACTCAGCATATGACAGTCCCGCCATCCCGGGAATTAACCTGGTGAACCTACGCTGCACTACCTCAATAGCACGAATGTCCTTCCTCAAATTAGGAATTAGGTTCAGATTTAAGTTGATGTTTAGTACTCCCATGTGTACTGAGGTACAGTGAAGAGCTTTGTTTTGCGTGCTAGCCAAACAGCAGATAATACCATACGTAAATACAACTCATCTTGGACTCCAGTATGGAACCTGTACAGTCTAGTACAGTACACACACTGTATCTCTCAATCAATCAATCTACATGATCTACACAAGGCTCTGTATTTTTTTTTTTTAATAATATTTGTATTGGAAGCATATACATATAATAACCAAAACACAATTTGGATTTACCACTTACCAATTACATATATACAAAGCTCCTATTTTTTATTTAAAAAAAATTGACAGATAGAGCTATAGAGAGAAACGAAATAAGAGAAAAAAGAAAAAAAGGAAAAAAAAGAAAAAAAAAAGACAAATTGGGCTTGTATACTCTGTATTTAAATGTTGCCATCAGCTGTCTCTTACATTTGATCTTGCTTTTGATTTGATTTCTTTATTCACTGTGTCACCAGCTCAACTGAACAATGGATGAGGTGGGAATGAATGAGTCATTGACACTAAACAACACCAGGAGAGGGCCCAACACTGCCATGAAACCTCAGCACTGCACGCTGGCCTGCAGATGGATCAGATCAGATAATACTATACAGCTCCACCACCGAGTTTCCAGCACCCTTGGTTCCGGAGCCTTTCTGGATTATCCGTGTTGCCGGACCAATAGTGCCGGAAGGTAACGTTGGCCTCCGAGCGAGGGTCCGAGATAGCGGCCCGCAAAGTCGGCCACGGGAACGGATCTGCCGGCTCTGGCCGGGCCAGAGTTCCAGAGCCCCGGCTGCAGGGGGCAGATCTCACCAGCCGATCGGCCGCGGAAGTCCCGATGAGGTTGAGATCGGCCGCCTCACCCGGTCTGGGCACCTTTGGGTGAGATTTCTTTAAAAAAAAAATTTGGGGGGGAATTAATTTTATTAGAAGCAATTGTACAAGAATAAGGCAATCGACATGAAAGTTATACAATTTTCGTACAGCTTCATTTTTAACATTAATACATAAATCAAAAAAAAGAAAAGAAAAAAGGAAAGAATGAAGAAAAAGAAGAAAAATGCAAAGGAGAGAGAAGAAAAGACCCGAAACTACCAAAGAAGTGCAAGAAGAAAAAAGAGAAATGAGAAAAAAGAAATGGAGATATGCCCCACTTTGGGGGAGATTTCAAGCGCGCTCTTGTCACCATGTCCGGGTTAGAGGAGGTGCCGAACCACCAGTTGACAGAAGATCGGTGGTGGACCTGCACTTAAATACAATCACGTCAAACTCAAATACAACAGGCAGAGCAAAGGGGAAGATACAGAGTGCAGAATCTAGTTCTCAGCATTGTAGCGCATCAGTTCCACAGACAAAGTCCAATGTCCACAATGGGGTCGAGGTGAATCGCACAGTGCCCTAGCTCATGGAAGGACCGTTCAGAAGCCTGATAACAGAGGGGAGGGAAATTACTTTCCCTGTACTCTGCCTCAGAGGGCGGTGGAGGCCAATTCTCTGGATGCTTTCAAGAGAGAGCTAGATAGGGCTCTTAAAAATAGTGGAGTCAGGGGATATGGGGAGAAGGCCGGAACGGGGTACTGATTTGGGGATGATCAGCCATGATCACATTGAATGGCGGTGCTGGCTCGAAGGATGATGAAATTAAACATTTTTAACCCCAATCCCAACACCTGGCCTCTCCACACCTGGGTCTGTGACTAATAGTGGAAATTGCTGATCCATATAACTTAGATGTTTTACTAAGTTGGGCGGCTGCACGTTGCCTGATGCACTGCCATACATCAACAAGGGGGTGGGGCCGCAGGGGGGCAGGGGGGGACCAGCCTCACCATGCCTAGAGCTACGTACCTGCCCATGTCCCCACCCCATCTCACCATGCGCTACATCTCCTCAAAACAATTTGGTCAGCGCAGAGCCATCTTTATAAATCACTGGCTGTCAGCTGCACATATGTCTTTGTTGTCGTTGCTGAGCGGAGGAAACAAGAACTGGTAAAGATAGGGGAGAGATACTGGAGTAACTCAGCGGGTCAGGCAGCATCTGTGGAGAACATGGATAGGTGACGTTTCACAGAGTGCTGGAGTAACTCAGCGGGTCAGGCAGCATCTGTGGAGAACATGGATAGGTGACGTTTCACAGAGCGCTGGAGTAACTCAGCGGGTCAGGCAGCATCTGTGGAGAACATGGATAGGTGATGTTTCACAGAGTGCTGGAGTAACTCAGCGGGTCAGGCAGCATCTGTGGAGAACATGGATAGGTGATGTTTCACAGAGTGCTGGAGTAACTCAGCATCTTAAGAGAACATGGATAGGCAACGTTTTGGGTCAGGACCCTTCTTCAGCTTCCAGAGAGACAGCCCGACTAGCTGAGTTACTCCTGCACTTTATTTTGGTAAACTGGCATCTGCATTTCCTTGTGCCTATTCTTATAGAACTATAGAAACATTCATAGAGTCACGCCGCATGGAAACAGGCCCTTCAGCCCAACTTGCCCATGCCCCACCTACGCTCGTCTGCGTTTGGCCCATTGCCCTCAAAAGCTTTCCTATCCATGTACCTGCCCAAATGTCTTTTATATGCTGTTTCAACTACCTCCACTGGCAGCTCATTCCATCCACCTGGAGTATTGTGTGCAGTTTTGGTCTCCAAATTTGAGGAAGGACATTCTTGCTGTTGAAGGAGTGCAGCGTAGGTTCACAAGATTAATTCCCGGGATGGCGGGACTGTCATATGCTGAGAGAATGGAGCAGCTGGGCTTGTATACTCTGGAATTTAGAAGGATGAGAGGAGATCTCATTAAAACATATAAGATTGTTAAGGGCTTGGACACAATAGAGGCAGGAAACATGTTCCCGATGTTGGGGGAGTCCAGAAACAAGGGCCACAGTTTAAGAATAAGGAGTGAGCCATTTAGAACGGAGATGAGGAAACACTTTTTCTCACAGAGAGTGGTGAGTCTGTGGAATTCTCTGCCTCAGAGGGCGGTGGAGGCCAGTTCTCTGGATGCTTTCAAGAGAGAGCTAGATAGGGCTCTTAAAAATAGCGGAGTCACGGGATATGGGGGAGAAGGCAGGAACGGGATACTGATCGGGGATGATCAGCCATGATCACATTGAATGGCGGTGCTGGCTCGAAGGGCCGAATGGCCTACTCCTGCACCTATTGTCTATTGTCTAGAAATTTCGTTCAGACCGAAAGGTCTGAATGACAAATAAAGGAATCTCTACTATTGTCTATTGTCTATTGAATCTGTCTTTTGCAATCTACCAAAGCAAAGCAGAAATATCAGCGCAGGAAAATTGAAATCCTATATCACACGCATTTTTACGGTGGTTACTGGTGTCCAGGACTAATAAAGAGTTTAGGATGTAATATACTTCAAAAACTCACATCCCAGCAAAAATCATGTCTATAGAATGCAGTGACTGTTGTGGCGTGGAAAACTTTGAATGCATTAAACAATAAGAGGAGACATTTCTTTAGTGAAAGGCTTGGATGGAGTGGGTGTGGAGAGGATGTTTCCACCAGTGGGAGAGTCTAGGACTAGAGGTCACAGCCTCAGAATTAAAGGACGTTCTTTTAGGAAGGAGATGAGGAGAAATTTCTTTAGTCGGAGGTTGGTGAATTTGTGGAATTCATTGCCACAGACGGCTGTGGAGGCCAAGTCAGTGAATATTTTTAAGGCAGAGATAGATACATTCTTGTGTTAAAGAAGGAACTGCAGATGCTGGAAAATCGAAGGTACACAAAAATGCTGGAGAAACTCAGCGGGTGCAGCAGCATCTATGGAGCGAAGGAAATAGGCCTGAAGAAGGGTTTCGGCCCGAAACGTTACCTATTTCCTTTCGCTCCATAGATGCTGCTGCACCCGCTGAGTTTCTCCAGCATTTTTGTGTACCATAGATACATTCTTGATCAGTACGGGTGTCAGAGGTTATGGGGAGAAGACAGGAGAATGGGGTTAGGAGGGGGAGATAGATCAGCCATGATTGAATGGTGGAGTAGACTTGATGGGCCGAATGGCCAAATTCTACTTCTATCACTTATGGCCTTATGACCATAAGCTGATAAAATATGAGATAATTAGTTTTTCTGTTTGGATATAGGATGAAGGTTGACCAGAAACCTTGTAGTCAGTAGCGGCATTGGAATCTTTGGCTGTACAGCATGATCCTAGTCATGTCTTGTCAGTCTGGATTATGCGCTCTTCATTGGATTGAAGCTGGATCATGACTTGACTCAAGGACAAAATCACCAGCATGAAGCCAAGGTCGTGGATGAAGGGCCTGTCCCAGTTGGGCCTCGTTTGCGCATCACGCAAATGGCGCGCGAAGATTTTGTACATCCCAAAATCCTGGGGCGCCGCGAGCGACCCGCGCGATACTGCCTACGTCCCCACGCAACACGCGCGCGTAAGGCGCACCATGCACGCATCACGACATGCGCGCCGTGCAGCGTGGCGCGTAAATGATGACGCGTAAATTACGCGCAAATGACGCCCAAGTGGGACCGCCCTTGAACAATTAACGGCTGTTTGAGGCAATCGCACATGGCAGCCTGCAAGGGAAGCTACTCTGGGAGAATTAAACTCCACAATTGTTTTTAACAGAAAGAATCATTTGTATTGTCGACCGGGATAATTGTTCAAATTGTCCCTCCGACATACATCCAGCATTTGCAAAGCAGGTCGATCGGGTGATGAAGAAGGCTTTTGGCACGCTGGCCTTCATCAGTCAGGGTATTGAGTATCGACGTTGGCATCTTCAGTTACACTTGTACAAGGCGTTGCTCTGGCTGCGTTTGGAGTCTCCTGTTCTGTTTTGGCTGCCCTGCCTTAGGAAAGATGCCACTAATCTGGAAAGAATGCAGGCAAGATTTCCGAGGATGGTGCCAAACGTCGAGGGATAAATTCTAGGGAGAGGTTTGGGCGGGCTCGGTGTGGTTCTCAGAGGCTGAGGGGTGATCTCATAGAGGGGTATAAAATCATGAGGGTATATAGATAGGGTGAATGCATGGAGTGTTTTACCCAGAGTCAGGGAACCAATAACCTGAAATTCCTCGTATGTTGCAAAACATACTTGGTGAATAAAATCTGATTCTGATTCTGATTCTGATTCTGAGGCAGACAGACAGACAGACAGACAGACAGACAGACAGACAGACAGATAGACAGATAGATAGATAGATAGATAGATAGATAGATAGATAGATAGATAGATAGATAGAAAGATAGATAGATAGATAGATAGGTAGATAGATAGATAGATAGATAGATAGATAGATAGATAGAAAGATAGATAGATAGATAGATGGATAGATAGATAGATAGATAGATAGATAGATAGATAGATAGATAGATAGATAGATAGATAGATAGATAGAAAGATAGATAGATAGATAGATAGATAGATAGATAGATAGAAAGATAGATAGATAGATGGATAGATAGATAGATAGATAGATAGATAGATAGATAGATAGATAGTCTACTCCGCCATTCAATCATGGCTGATCTATCTCCCCCTCTTAACCCCATTCTCCTGCCTTCTCCCCATAACCACTAACACCCGTTCTAATCAAGAAATTATCTATCTGTCTCTGCCTTAAAAATATCCACTGACTTGTCCTCCACAGCCTTCTGTGGCGGTGAATTCCACAGATTCACCACCCTCTGACTAAAGGAATTTCTCCTCATCTCCTTCCAAAAGGAACGTGCTTTTATTCTGAGGCTGTGCCCTCTAGTCCTAGACTCTCCCACTTACACAGAGGGTGGTGGGTGCCTGGCACGTGCTGCCAGGGGTGGTGGTGGAGGCAGATACCAGAGTGGTGTGTAACAGGCTGCTACCGAGGCACATGGATATGCAGGGAATGGTGGGGTGTGGATCACGTGCTGGCAGAGGAGATTAGTTTATCTTGGCTTCATGACCAGCACAGGCAATGTGGGCCGAAGGGCTTGTTCTTGTTCTGTGCTGTTCTCTGCCCTCTGTTGGATGTTGTTGACCCTTGAATATTGTTGAACACTGAAGTCTGCCTCAGCCAATGGCACCTAGGAATAGACTGGGTGGCAACCAAGAATAGTTTGGTGACTACTGGAGAGACAGTTGACGGCACGGAAACACGGCGCCCGGGACAGGCTGGGTTAGCACCCCAGGCAGTGTCTTTCATGATAAAGACACCCAATAGAGCTACGGAAAGGCCTAATGAACCACCGTGGCCTAAATATCCATCAGGCGAGAATGAAATGCTCGGAGAAGGAGAAAGAGGTGCAGCACACGCACGGGCCTTGAACCTGGTGAGATGCAGGAGGAGCCCGGCCAGGACTCACCCCACAGAGCCCAGTCCCTCCACGCACTAGAATCTCCCAACCCCTGCAGAGTAGTTACTAAGATGGCTGATCAGTGGGCGGTTGCTGCAGGGACGCAAGTCGGGGCCTGATCAACCCCGGCTGGGTCACCTGGGCGAGGGTGTCTGATGTTGTGAGACCAGAAACATCCGATGACCCCAGGTCAATAGACAATAGACAATAGACAATAGGTGCAGGAGTAGGCCATTTGGCCCTTCGAGCCAGCACCGCCATTCAATGTGATCATGGCTGATCATCCCCAATCAGTACCCCGTTCCTGCCTTCTCCCCATATCCCCTGACTCCACTATTTCTAAGAGCCCTATCTAGCTCTCTCTTGAAAGCATCCAGAGAACCGGCCTCCACCGCCCTCTGAGGCAGAGAATTCCACAGACTCACAACTCTCTGTGAGAAAAAGTGTTTCCTCATCTCCGTTCTAAATGGCTTACTCCTTATTCTTAAACTGTGGCCCCTGGTTCTGGAGTCCCCAAACATCGGGAACATGTTTCCTGCCTCTAGTTTGTCCAAGCCCTTAACAATCTTATATGTTTCAGTGAGATTCCCTCTCATCCTTCTAAACTGCAGAGTGTACAAGCCCAGCTGCTCCATTCTCTCAGCATATGACAGTCCCGCCATCCCGGGAATTAACCTTGTAAACCTACGCTGCACTCCGTCAATGGCAAGAATGTCCTTCCTCAAATTAGGGGACCAAAACTGCACCCAATACTCCAGGTGTGGTCTCACTAGGGCTCTGTACAACTGCAGAAGGACCTCTTTGCTCCTATATTCTATTCCTCTTGTTATAAAGGCCAACATGCCATTCGCTTTCTTCACTGCCTGCTGTACCTGCATGTTTACTTTCATAGACTGATGTACAAGGACCCCCCAGATCCCGTTGTACTTCCCCTTTTCCCAACTTGACGCCATTTAGATAGTAATCTGCCTTCTTGTTTTTGCTACCAATGTGGATAACCTCACATTTATCCGCATTAAATTCCATCTGCCATGCATCTGGCCACTCCCCCAACCTGTCCAAGTCACCCTGCATTCTCATAGCATCCTCCTCACAGTTCACACTGCCACCCAGCTTTGTGTCATCTGCAAATTTGCTAATGTTACTTTGAATCCCTTCATCCAAATCATTGATGTATATTGTAAATAGCTGCGGTCCCAGCACCGATCCTTGCGGTACCCCACTAGTCACTGCCTGCCATTCTGAAAGGGACCCGTTAATCCCTACTCTTTGTTTCCTGTCTGCCAACCATTTCTCTATCCATGTCAGCATTCTACCCCCAATACCATGTGCCCTAATTTTGCCCACTAATCTCCTATGTGGGACCTTATCAAATGCTTTCTGAAAGTCCAGGTACACTACATCCACTGGCTCTCCCTTTTCCATTATCCTAGTTACATCTTCAAAAAATTCCAGAAGATTAGTCCAGCATGATTTCTCCTTCGTAAATCCACGCTGACTCGGACCGATCCTGTTACTGCTATCCAAATGTTCGGCTATCTCATCTTTTATAATTGACTCCAGCATCTTCCCCACCACCGGTGTCAGGCTAACTGGTCTATAATTCCCCGTTTTCTCTCTCCCGCCTTTCTTAAAAAGTGGGATAACATTAGCTACCCTCCAATCCACAGGAACTGATCCTGAGTCTATAGAACATTGGAAAATTATCACCAATGCATCAACGATTTCTAGAGCCACTTCCTTAAGTACCCTGGGATGCAGACCATCAGGCCCTGGGGATTTATCAGCCTTGAGTCCCATCAGTCTATCCAACACCATTTCCTGCCTAATGTGGATTTCCTTCAGTTCTTCTGTCACCCCAGATCCTCTGGCCACTACTATATCAGGAAGATTGTTTGTGTCCTCCTTAGTGAAGACAGATCCAAAGTACCTGTTCAACTCATCTGCCATTTCCTTGTTCCCCATAATAAATTCACCTTTTTCGGTCTTCAAGGGTCCAACTTTGGTCTTAACTAATTTTTTCCTCTTCACATACCTAAAGAAGCTTGTACTATCCTGCTTTATATTCTTGGCTAGCTTACCTTCGTACCTCATCTTTTCTCCCCGTATTGTCTTTTTAGTTATCTTCTGTTGTTCTTTAAACATTACCCGATCCTCTTGCTTCCCGCTCATCTTTGCTACGTTGTACTTCTTCGCTTTAATCTTTATACTGTCCCTGACGTCCCTTGTCAGCCATGGTCGTCCCTTTCTCCCCTTGGAATCTTTCTTCCTCCTAGGAATGAACTGATCCTGCACCTTCTGTATTATTCCTAGAAACACCTGCCATTTTTGTTCCACTATCATCCCTGCTAGTGTATCTTTCCAGTCAACTTTGACCAGCTCCTCCCTCATGGCCCCATAGTCCCCTTTATTCAACTGCAACACCGACACCTCCGATCTACCCTTCTCCCTCTCCAATTGTAGATTAAACCTGACCATGTTATGGTCACTGCCTCCTAATGGCTCATTAACCTCGAGGTCCTTTATCAAATCCGGTTCATTACATAACACTAAATCCAGAATTGCCTTCTCCCTGCTAGGCTCCAAGACAAGCTGTTCAAAGAATCAAAGAATCACATCACTGAGGATCCGTCCCAGCGCATCTAGAAGATGTATTTTTTTCACATTGCATTATTCAATGTACTCCATCATTCCACATTATCACAGCCACCACTTGATTGATCAATCGACTGATTGATTGATCATGGAAACAGGCCCTTCCGTCCACCGAGCCCACACCAACCGTTCACGCTAGCTCTGTGTTGTCCCATTTTCTCGTCCACTCCCCGCCCGCTCGGTGCAATTGCAGAAGCCAATTAACCGACCAACTCGCACGTCTTTTTATGTAAATGTAAATACTGGTTCTGTTCTGTTCTGTTGTATTGCACAATCCCGCAGGCCATCGCCACTTTCATTTCACTGAACATCTTGTATGTGTATGTGACAAATAAAGTTGACTTGACTTGACTTTGGGACGTGGAGGAAATTTGAGCACCCGGAGGAAACCCACACGGTCACGGGGAGAACGTGCAAACTCCACACAGACAGCACCCAAGGTCAGGACGGAACCCGGGTCTCCGGCGCTGCTCTGAACCCGATGCCCAGACACAATTCCGGCCAAGTTCAAACACATTGACAATAACAATAAGAGACATGGGCTAAATGGGGCTGGCTTAGATGAGGCATATTGGTCGGCACGGACATGTTGGGCTGAAGGGCCTGTTTCCGTGCTGTATGATTCTGACTTTATGACTCTAAGGCTACTGATAGTCGCAAAGATAAAGACATCCATAATGCACTGACATTATGGTTAATTATTACTTGCCTTTGTTTCATGATGTGCTTTTCTATGGCTCCTGCATTAAATAAAGACAGTTTGTTCTGAGATTCTGTTCACAAAGTGTTTCAGGCTATTAAACAGTTAACGAGCGACTGATGACGAAAATGGCGAATGTTTCTAGGGCAGAGTTGATTTAAAAGCAATTGTTGGGCGATTCTGCCCCTTTGTTTAAGGTCCAGTTTATACCTCATGTTCCCAGGGATGAAGCTTTCTTCATGATTCCATTTGGAACACGCGCTGATGAATGATCTGACGAAAAGACTTGGGGAACACAGTGAGTATTGCAATGACTGCTGTACACTCCATCTACACTGTTATACTGGGGGACAATCCACACACTCCACCTCTCAGTTCTAATAAGAAGCAAATACTAGCTGGAACAGACACAGAGTGCTGGAGTAACTCAGCGGGTCAGGCAGCATCTGTGGAGAACATGGATAGGTGACGTTTCACAGAGTGCCGGAGTAACTCAGCGGGACAGGCAGCATCTGTGGAGAACATGGATAGGTGACCTTTCACAGAGTGCTGGAGTAACTCAGCGGGTCAGGCAGCATCTGTGGAGAACGTGGATAGGTGACGTTTCACAGAGTGCTGGAGTAACTCAGCGGGTCAGGCAGCATCTGTGGAGCGAAGGAAATGGGCAACCTTTCGGGCCGAAACCCTGAAGGAAATAGGCAACGTTTCGGCCCGAAACCCTTCCGGGTTTCGGCCCGAAACGTTGCCCATTTCCTTCGCTCCATAGATGCTGCCGGAACATGGATAGGTGACGTTTCACAGAGTGCTGGAGTAACTCAGCGGGTCAGGCAGCATCTGTGGAGAACATGGATAGGTGACGTTTCACAGAGGGCTGGAGTAACTCAGCGGGTCAGGCAGCATCTGTGGAGAACGTGGATAGGTGACGTTTCACAGAGTGCTGGAGTAACTCAGCACCTTAAGAGAACCTGGATAGGCAACGTTTCGGGTCGGGACCCTTCTTCAGCCTCCAGAGAGACTGCCTGACTTGCTGAGTTACTCCTGCACTTTGTGTCTTTTTTTTGGGTAAACTGGCGTCTGCATTTCCTTGTGCCTATTAAATACTGACTGGAAATAGTTCTTGTATCAGTGTAGATGACCGTAGGTTGAGGTTGAGGTTGATTATTGTCGGTCACGTGTACCAAGGTACAGTGACGAGCTTTGTCTTGCTCGCTCTCCAATCAGCTGACATGATGCTATACATAAATACAATCAAGTCAAACTCCAGTACAACAGGTGGAGCAAAGGGGAGGATACAGAGTGCAGAATATAGTTCTCAGCATTGTAGCGCATCAGTTCCAGAGTCCAATGTCCGCAATGCAGTGGAGGTGAATCAGTCAGTACCCTAGCTTATGGAAGGACCGTTCAGAAGCTTCTGAAGAGAGGGATCCAATGTTTCAGTCTGTGTGCTTTCAAAGGTGCTATAGACCTGATGTAGATATAATGACCAATGTCAACTATGACGGGGAAATATGGAGAAAAGATGCTGGAAAAGAAATGGTATTTAGTGTTTCACATGAAATGTTTTTGAACCTATTAATGTCAGGTTTTGTTTATTTCCTCTTTCAGGCTTCATGATACAAACATGATATTGAGGATCATTTTTCTGATCGGCGCATGGATCATAATCGATGCTGCAGGTAAATACTGCGGGATATCTGGGAGCCTAGTTATCAGTGTGTTAACAACGTTGATGGAAATGTGGCTGTGTGTTAATATCTACTTTCGTTTACTTTCATTTAGTTTAGTTTAGTTTAATGTCACTTGTACCGAGGTACAGTGAAAAGCTCTTGTTACGTTCTAACCCGTCAGCGGAAAGACAATGCATGATTCCCTCCGAGCCGTCCACAGTGTACAGATACAGGATAAAGGGAATGATGTGAATGACATTTAGTGCAAGACAAACATAGAAACATAGAAACATAGAAACATAGAAACATAGAAACATAGACAATAGGTGCAGGAGGAGGCCATTCGGCCCTTGGAGCCAGCACCGCCATTCATTGTGATCATGGCTGATCGTCCCCTATCAATAACCCGTGCCTGCCTTCTCCCCATATCCCTTGACTCCACTAGCCCCTAGAGCTCTATCTAACTCTCTCTTAAATCCATCCAGTGACGGCCTCCACTGCCCTCTGTGGCAGGGAATTCCACAGATTCACCACTCTCTGTGTGAAAAAGTTTTTCCTCATCTCCATTCTAAATGGCTTACCCTTTATTCTTAAACTGTGGCCCCTGGTTCTGGACTCCCCCAACATCGGGAACATGTTTCCTGCCACCAGCGTGTTCAAACCCCTAATAATCTTATATGTTTCAATAAGATGCCCTCTCATCCTTCTAAACTCCAGAGTGTACAAGCCCAGCCGCTCCATCCTATCAACATATGACAGTCCCGCCATCCCGGGAATTAACCTGGTGAACCTACGCTGCACTCCCTCAATAGCAAGAATGTCCTTCCTCAGAATGTAAATTATCACTGGGTAATATGGTAATGTTGAGAATGATATCAGATGCGGATGTCCTAATCTCACCTGTCTGCTGGTGATCCACATTCCTCCATATTCATTGGACAAAGTCAGCATGGATTTACGAAAGGTAAATCGTGTCTGACGAATCTTATAGAATTTTTCGAGGATGTAACTAGTAGAATGGATAGGGGAGAACCAGTGGATGTGTTGTATCTGGACTTTCAGAAGGCTTTCGACAAGGTACCACATAAGAGATTAGGATACAAACTTAAAGCACACGGTATTGGGGGTTCAGTATTGATGTGGATAGAGAACTGGCTGGCAAACAGGAAGCAAAGAGTAGGAGTAAACGGGTCCTTTTCTCAATGGCAGGCAGTGACTAGTGGGGTACCCGCAAGGCTCAGTGCTGGGACCCCAGCTATTTACAATTTATATTAATGAACTGGACGAGGGAATTGAAAGCAACATCTCCAAGTTTGCGGATGACACTAAGCTGGGGGGCAGTGTTAGCTGTGAGGAGGATGCTAGGAGACTGCAAGGTGACTTGGATAGGCTGGGTGAGTGGGCAAATGTTTGGCAGATGCAGTATAATGTGGATAAATGTGAGGTTATCCACTTTGGTGGCAAAAACGGGAAGGTGGCCGATTAGGAAGGGGAGATGCAGCGAGACCTGGGTGTCATGGTACACCAGTCATTGAAAGTAGGCATGCAGGTGCAGCAGGCAGTGAAGAAAGCAAATGGTATGTTGGCCTTCATAGCAAGAGGATTTGAGTATAGGAGCAGGGAGGTTCTACTGCAGTTGTACAGGGTCTTGGTGAGACCACACCTGGAGTATTGCGTACAGTTTTGGTCTCCAAATCTGAGGAAGGACATTATAGCCATAGAGGGAGTGCAGAGAAGGTTCACCAGACTGATTCCTGGGATGTCAGGACTTTCATATGAAGAAAGACTGGATAGACTTGGCTTATACTCGCTAGAATTTAGGAGATTGAGAGGGGATCTTATAGAAACGTACAAAATTCTTATGGGGTTGGACAGGCTAGATGCAGGAAGATTGTTCCCGATGTTGGGGAAGTCCAGGACAAGGGGTCACAGCTTAAGGATAAGGGGGAAATCCTTTAAGACCGAGATGAGGAAAAACTTTTTCACACAGAGAGTGGTGAATCTCTGGAACTCTCTGCCACAGAGGGTAGTTGAGGCCAGTTCATTGGCTATATTTAAGAGGGAGTTAGATGTGGCCCTTGTGGCTAAAGGGATCAGGGGGTATGGAGAGAAGGCAGGTACGGGATACTGAGTTGGATGATCAGCCATGATCATATTGAATGGCAGTGCAGGCTCGAAGGGCCGAATGGCCTACTCCTGCACCTATTTTCTATGTATCTATGTATCTATATTCACAAAGTGTTGGAGTAACTCAACGGGTCAGGCAACTTTCAGTCTGGAAAAGGGTCCTGACCTGAAACGCTGCCTTTCCGACCTCCACAGATGCTGCCTGACCCGCTGAGTTACTCCAGCACTCTGTGTTCTCTGCAAGGTTCCAGCATTTGCAGTTCCTCGTGTCTCCCTGCATATCCATGTGCCTATTTAGAAGCCTCTTAAACACCACTATCATATCTGCCTCCACCACCACCACCCCTGGCAGCGCGTTCCAGGCACCCACCACCCTCAGAGTAAAAGGTGGGTGCCTTGAACATCTCCGCACCCCGTACATCTCCTTTAAACATTACCCCTCTCACTTTTAAGAGGTTGTTCTTTGCAGGTTTCTAGTTGGTTCCCATATTTACCAAAGCAAAACCCGTTATTGTTCAACTTGGTTGATGTAACTTATAGAGGTGTATAAAATCAGCAAGGGAATAGATAGAGTGAATGCACAGTTTTATGCAGAGTAGGGGAAACAAGAACCAGGGAACATAGTTTTATGGTGGATGGGGTAAGATTTAATCGGAACCTGAGGCACACCCTTTTCACACAGAGGGTGGTGGGTGTATGGAACGAGGTAGTTGAGCCCAGGTACTTTATTTCAAAAGATTTAAATGACATTTTTGGACAGGTAACTCGGATGGGAAAGGCTTAGAGGGATCTGGACCAAATGCGGGCAAATGGGACCAATTAAATGTGGTTTCTTGGCCGGCATGGATAAGATGGGCTGAAGGGCCTGTTTCTGTTCGATGTAACTCTGCGCCCTATAACAGCCACAGCTACATCTTTCTAATTATGCCACCCGACTTGTGAGGCGATGCTCCGCAGATCCCTCACACGGCAACAAGGCACGGCCAAGGCAACAATTTCTCTGCAAATTCCTTGATAGGAAACCGATTACATTTGTGAGGTATCTTAGCCTGTACATTGCACCTGGCATTACTTGACACGAGTCTTCACTCTCTAAATCTAGAACAATAATGGGCCTGTCCCACTTAAACCCCTGTCCCACGGTACGAACTCATTCCAAGAGTTCTCCCGAGTTTGCCCTGATTCGAACTCGGAGATTTACGGTAATGGCCGCTCGTCGGTACTCGGGGTTCTCGTGGACATTTTTCATCATGTTGAAAAATCTTCACCAGTCTTCCTGTGCTTACCTGCCGTTAGCGAGTCTTCCCGAGTACCTGCCGTTAGCGCTTAGAGACGTCCCCGAGCTCCAACGTACCCGCTACGTTCATTCTCCGTGCTTACCACCAGTTTGATTTTTTTAAACCGGGAGAGCTCTTGGAATGAACTCGTACCGTGGGACAGGGCTATTAGATGATTTTTAGGCCCTACAGGCGACTAGTTTGTCGCCATATGTTCGGCGGGAGTAGCCTCCTCAGTCGCGCAAAAATTCGTGCGTCTTTCTGGTTGCTGTTAAATTTTCACATGTTGAAACATTTTTGCCGACAGTGGGTTTGACGCCAATGAGCGTAGCTTGATGCAGGTGCTGTCGTAGGTTGTCACCAGGATGACGAAGGTTGTCGCCGTTTTTATCCGGCGACCTGCTACGACTATGATAGTCGCCGGCAGTCACCTAAAAAATCGCCAAGTGGGACAGGGCCCGTAAAGGTTAAGTTAACAAATTGTCACCAGAACGACGTCCCCAAAGAGTTCTGTGCATAACATGGTTCCCAATGCCCAGTCTGAAGAAGGGTCTCGACCCGAAACGTCACCCATTCCTTCCTCCGGAGATGATGCCTGAGTTACTCCAGCATTTTGTGTCTATTCTTCGGTTTAAACCGGCATCTGCAGTTCCTTCCGACAGAATTCAGTTCAGTTTAGTTTAGTTTAGTTCAGTTTAGAGACATTAGCACGGAAACAGGCCCTTCGGCCCACGAGTCCATGCCAGCCTTTGATCACCCGTTCACACTAGTTCTGCTATCCCACTTTTTCATCCACTCCCTACACACACAGGGCAATTTACAGAGGCTGATCAACTTACAACCTGCATTGCTTTTGGACATGGTGGACTGAAGGGCCTGTTTTCACACGGTATCTCTATGGCTAAAGACTAAAGAAAACCCCCGTAATTCTTATAGAGCCCAGGTCTCTCCTCTGGTAGCATCAAGCTGAGGTGCCGTCAATGGCTTTTGCCCATCGGGCCCGCGCCGACCAGCGATCCCCGCACATTAACACTATCCTACACACACCAACGACAAATCACACCTATACCAAGCCAATTAACCTACATACCTGTACGTTTTATGAGCGTGGGAGGAAACCGGAGATCCCGGAGAAACCCACGCGGTCACGGGGAGAACGCACAAACTCCGTACAGGCAGCGCCCGCAGTCAGGATCGAACCGGATCTCCGGCGCTGTAAGCACCTTAGGCAGCAACTCTACCGCTACGCCACCGCTCTGCCCGAGCTATTTCACAGTGTACAGATACATGATCAGGGAATAACGTTTAGTGCAAGGTAAAGCCAGTAAAGTCCGATCAAATATCTGCCGACTCCATTTTATCTCTGTTTTGCTTTGTTGTTACCTTCTCCCAACCAACAATGATCTATTCTACATTGTCTTTGATCTCCATACCCTTTGTCCTGTTTTCACACCTTATACTCCCTTATCTACGTACCTCACACTCCCGTGACACCAAATCTGAAGAAGGGTCTCGACCCGAAGCCTCACCCATTCATTCCCCCCAGAGATGTTACTCCAGCTTTTTTGTGTCAAGCCCGTTTAGAGATAGTCCGATGGTAGTTCAGGCCTGCTCTCTGGTGAGTATATTTATTGTCACCTGTGCATGGTGATCTAGTGAAAAGCTTGTTCTGTATTGAATGTGTCAGCGAAAAGAGAAGGCTGTGAGATGCCTCGTTGTGAGTGGGGGTTTGGTAGAGTGTAAGGAGGAGACAGGGAATAATGAGACTAGCATATTCTAGATGTAGGGAAAAGTATGGGGATAATGTTGTGGAATATGCTGGCATTGTAGCCATGCATCTTGAATCCTGCACGGAATATTAAAATTGTACAAGGCATTGATGAGGCCAATTCTGGAATATGGTGCACAATTCTGGTCGCCAAATTATAGGAAAGATGTCAACAAAATAGAGAGAGTACAGAGGAGATTTACAGAGGAGAATGTTGCCTGGGTTTCAGCACCTAAGTTGCAGAGAAAGGTTGAACAAGATAGGTCTTTATTCTTTGGAGCGCAGAAGGTTAAGGGGGGACTTGATAGAGGTCTTTAAAATGATGAGAGGGATAGACAGAGTTGACGTGGATAAGCTTTTTCCATTGAGAGTAGGGAAGATTCAAACAAGAGGACATGATTTGAGAATTAAGGGACAAAAGTTTAGGGGCAACATGAGGGGAACTTCTTTACTCAGAGAGTGGTAGCTGTGTGGAATGAGCTTCCAGTGGAAGTGGTGAAGGCAGGTTTGTTTTTATCATTTAAAAATAAATTGGATAGTTATATGGACGGGAAAAGGAATGGAGGGTTATGGTCTGAGTGCAGGTAGATGGGACTAGGGGAGAGTAAGTGTTCGGCACGGACTAGAAGGGCCGAGATGGCCTGTTTCCGTGCTGTAATTGTTATATGGTTATATGGTTATATGGAATAAGGCTGTTCTTATCCAGCAATTAAATCAGAATCAGAAGATACTGTTCCAGTTGTATAAAGGGTGCAGACGGAGGAGGTTTACCGGAATTACGACTGCATTAGGGGTAGCAGCTGACAGGAAGACTCTGGGCAAGTTTGGGTTGTTTTCTCTGGAATGCCAGAGATTAAGGGGAGACTCGATAGAAGTATATAAAAATTATGAAAGGCATAGATAGGGTAGATAGTCAGAACCTTTTCATCAGGGTGGAGAAGTACTGGAGGGCATAGCTGTAAGGTGAGAGAGGCAAAGTTTAAAGGGGCTGTCCCACTGGTACGAGCTAATTCAAGAGTTCTCCCGAGTTTCCCCTGATTCGAACTCGGAGATACGTTAAAAGCCACTCGTCGGTACTCGGGGCTCTCGTGGACATTTTTCAACATGTTGAAAAATCTTCACGATTTTTCACGAGCTTACCGCGTTTCCCGAGTACCTGCCGTTAGCGTTACGAGCCGCTAAGAGACGTCCCCGAGCTCCGACGTACCCGCTACGTACATTCTACGTGCTTACCACGAGTTTGATTTTTTTAAAACTCAGGAGAGCTCTTGAATTAGCTCGTACAGTGGGACAGGTCCTTTAAAGATATGTGTGCGGGGACGAGTTTCTTTCACAAGGGGTGGTGGGTGCCTGGAACGCGCTGCAGGGGTGGTGGTGGAGGCAGGTACTTTAAGTGGCATTTAAGAGATTTTTGAATAGGCAGGTGGGATATGCAGGGAATGGTGGGATATGGATCACGTGTGGGCAGAGGAGAGTTGGCCTTGGCATCACGGTCGACACAGACATTGTGGGTGAAGGGCCTGTTCTTGTGGCTGTACTCTTCTCTGTTCCATGTGCTAAGTTATGTCTCAGTAGAACCTTTCACTGTTATTTTCCCAGATCAACTCTGCCCCTGTTCATTTAGATAGCCTCTTGGAAGATATGTACTCAACTATTTTCACATAAGTATTTAGGAAAATTACCTTTCTGTAAATTAACCATTCTGATTCTATTTTAGCCTTTTTTTTTATAGCAAATTTCATTTATTCTCTGAAAGTTACTCATCCTGGTTTTTGAATTTGTACAAACAGAGTCACTAACTTCACGATTTCAATTGAGATGCTCTTTGCATTGAAACTAAAATATTACGTTTTATAATCTTTCATAATTTCTGGCTAGATATGACCCTTTAATCCATTTAATCGAATAAATTCACGAAGTAACTTTAATGGCTGTTTACATTTCAAGTATATACAATAGACAATAGACAATAGGTGCAGGAGTAGGCCATTCAGCCCTTCGAGCCAGCACCGCCATTCACGTGATCATGGCTGATCATCCCCAAACAGTACCCCGTTCCTGCCTTCTCCCATATCCCCTGACTCCGCTATTTTTAAGAGCCCTGTCTAGATCTCTCTGAAAGCATCCAGAGAACCTGCCCCACCGCCCTCTGAGCAGAGAAATCCACAGACTCACCACTCTCTGTGAGAAAAAAAGTGTTTCCTCGTCTCCGTTCCAAAATGGCTTACTCTTATTCTTAAACTGTGGCCCCTGGTTCTGGACTCCCCAACATGGGAACATGTTTCCTGCCTCTAGTGTGTCCAAACCCTTAACAATCTTATATGTTTCAATGAGATACCTCTCATCCTTCTAAACTCCAGAGTGTACAAGCCCAGCTGCTCCATTCTCTCAGCATATGACAGTCCCGCCATCCCGGGAATTAACCTTGTAAACACTCCCTCAATAGCAAGAATACATTTGTCATCTGAATGGCTACAGAACTTTCTAGAAGTTATGGGAAATTACCTTCAATGTTTCAATGTAAAAACTCCAAAATATCATTAACAATTGGCGGGCACTGTGGTGGTGCAGCGGTAGAGTTGCTGCCTCACAGCGGCAGAGCCGGGGTCTGATCCTGACACGGGTGCTGTTGGTACGGAGTGCACTCCGCCTACAGTATTGTAGCTTATTTGGCTTCGGGTAAAAAATGTAAATGTGTCCTAATCTAAGTAGGATAGTGTTAATGTGTGGGGATCGCTAGTCGGGGCAGACTCGGTGGCCGAAGGGCCTGTTTCCGTACTGTATCTCTAAACTAAACTAAATGTATTGATCATGAAGAAGTTGAATGAATCTTTTGACATTTCCCCCCACTGCCAGCGTTTAGATTGTGGCAGTCACCTGGTGTGAAGTAACAAGGAACTGCAGATGCTGGTTTTGCATAAAATGACACAGAGTGCTGGAGTAACTCAGCGGGTCAGGCAGCATCTCTGGGAGAACATGGATAGGTGACGCCTTCACATCATTAAACATCACCTATCCATGTTCCCCACAAGTTGCTGCCTGACCCGCTGAGTTACTCCAGCACTCTGTGAAACGTCACCTATCCATGTTCTCCACAGATGCTGCCTGACCCGCTGAGTTACTCCAGCACTCTGTGAAACGTCACCTATCCATGTTCACGGCAGCATCTATGGAGCGAAGGAAATAGGCAACGTTTCGGGCCGAAACGTTGCTATTTCCTTCAGGGTTTCGGCCCGAAAGGTTGCCCCATTTCCTTCGCTCCACAGATGCTGCCTGACCCGCTGAGTTACTTCAGCACTCTGTGAAACGTCACCATCCATGTTCTCCACAGATGCGCCTGACCCGCTGAGTTACTCCAAGCACTCTGTGAAACGTCACCTATCCGTCGTTCTAGAAACATAGAAACATAGAAAATAGGTGCAGGAGTAGGCCATTCGGCCCTTCGAGCCTGCACCGCCATTCAATATGAACATGGCTGATCATCCAACTCAGTATCCCGTACCTGCCTTCTCTCCAAATCCCCTGATCCCTTTAGCCAGACAAGGGCCACATCTAACCCCTCTTAAATATAGCCAATGAACTGGCCTCAACTACCCTCTGTGGCAGAGAGTTCCAGAGATTCACCACTCTCTGTGTGAAAAGTTTTTCCTCATCTCGGGTTCTTAAAGGATTTCCCCCTTATCCTTAAGCTGTGACCCCTTGTCCTGGACTTTCCCCAACAGCGGAACAATCTTCCTGCATCTAGCCAGTCCAACCCCATAAGAATTTTGACGTTTCTATAAGATCCCTCTCAATCTCCTAAATTCTAGCGAGTATAGCCAAGTCTATCCAGTCTTTCTTCATATGAAAGTCCTGACATCCCAGGAATCAGTCTGGTGAACCTTCTCTGCACTCCCTCTATGGCTATAATGTCCTTCCTCAGATTTGGAGACCAAAACTGTACGCAATACTCCAGGTGTGGTCTCACCAAGACCCTGTACAACTGCAGTAGAACCTCCCTGCTCCTATACTCAAATCCTCTTGCTATGAAAGCCAACATACCATTCCTCTTTCTTCACTGCCTCGTGCACCTGCATGCCTACTTTCAATGACTGGTGTACCATGACACCCAGGTCTCGCTGCATCTCCCCATTTCCTAATCGGCCACCATTTAGATAATAGTCTGCCTTCCCGATTTTGCCACCAAAGTGGATAACCTCACATTTATCCACATTATACTGCATCTGCCAAACATTTGCCCACTCACCCAGCCTATCCCAAGTCACCTTGCAGATCTCCTAGAGCATCCTCCTCACAAGCTAACACCCTGCCC